>JAABOM020041245.1:0-16497 GCA_011800125.2 Solanum clarkiae
TGAGGTTAGTCAGTAAAACAGAGGAAACTCTGCCGAAATTTTGACAAAAATGTGTAACAAATAAGATGGGGAACCCAATTTGATGCCGTTTGGGTGTCTTATCGGCACCAGTCACGGTCCCTGGGACGGGTCGTGACAAATTTTTAGTCCCCTTCATATGTCTTTAAACCACCTCCAATGGTGTTGCGTGGGTGATTGCATCATAGTAACAATGAGCTAATTTCATTCGTGGTCTCGGCTGATCTCTCCGAGCCCCCTGGTTCAGGTGCTGTACCTGCTGTGCCATGCGTATTTAGATTCGCCCTACCCTCCACTGGAAGGTTCCATTTTATGTAGGTGATTGTGTGGCTTGACTTTGGAGTTTTTTGGGTTGAAGGTGACTGTGATGTACTCAATTGCCGATCCAAACACATGGTTAGCATCACTTCCTGTTTTTTGTTGTTGAAAGTGTTTGAGTTTCTATTCTTCCGAATTTCTCATAGGCAAAATCGGAATAACATACCCCAAGTGAGGTAAGGTGTTACCCTTTTACGTTGTGAAGATTGCCAACGGTCCATCCATGAATCCATGTCTAGGCATGTACACTCAGGCATGCCCGTCAATAGTCTTAGCCTCTAGATCTCTTTTCACAAGGTTTTAAGTATTCAACATTGGAAAGAGATGGGTCATATCTTCTTTGGGTTACCACACACAACACAAGAAGGAGGCATATTTATGCCTAGCTACCTGAAACGATTATTTATTTTGGTCCTCTGGTGGTAAAGAATCCGAAGAAAACACTTTACTTTGTTTGGGACTATAGTAGCCCAAATGTGGGTAAAGTCCTTTTCCTTCTTGGGGTGCACCCCCATACTAATTTGCCTTCATATTGGGCATTATCCCTGATTGTGGCCTCCAAGATGGTCTTAGTGATATTAGGGGAAGGGTAATGGATAGTTTCTCTAGATTCCATTGGCGGTCCCTTCTAAGATCTGCAACTGACATATTGTATTCTTTGTCCAAGAGTGGGCTTTGAATGCAATGTCAGAGTGCAGGAAAGTGAGGGATCCAATAGTCACTAAAGAAATTTACTTTATTACCTCTGTCGACTACCCATCTAGTGGCCCCCATGATGTCTTTCAACCCTTTTGAATATTTTTCCATGTCATGCTAACTTAGTTTCAGCCTGAATTACCCATGGGTTAGTTTTTGTATTTTTTGAGAAGTAGATTGGCCCAAGTGCCTTTGTTGCATTTCAACAACCTCCAGGCTTGACCTCCCAAGATTTCTTTGTTCCTACATGCAGCTTGATGGAGGGCCAAACCACCTAATTGTTGATCCTTGGTAATTGTATCCCAATAGAGTAGGTGCATTTTTTTCTTTTCCTGATAAGAGCCCCAGATAAAGTCCTTAGTAATTTTATCTATTGATCGGTAATACCTTTCGAGATCTTTATGTAGCTCATGACATGGGAGGGGATGGATTTGCGTGAAACTTTGGGTAACACTTTCCTACCAGCCATGCTCAGGGTGCTGCTTTTCCAGCCAACTAATGTTTGTCTCATATTATCTAGGAGGAACTGGAAGTCACTATTTGTTGACCATTTCTTGAAGATTGGGAAGCTTAGGTATTCGCCAAAGGGAGTTTTTTCCTTAATTTCCAAAGACTGAGTTCATTGCTCTTTAAACCAGCTAGTAGAGTTATTTGAGAAGATGACTCTGGATTTGTTAAGAAGGTTAGCTTTCTGTCCCGATTCCATACGGAACTGGTGGAGGATTTTCCTGATGGTGTTGTAGTTATGGATATCAACCCTGACAAAGAGAGTGAGATCATTAGAAAAAAAGAGGTGCAAGAGCTTGGGTCCCCTGTCACTGATTTTAATTGGGTTCCATTCTTTCAGGCATACAAAATGCTGGATAATTCTGGAGAGTCTTTCCATGCACAAGATGAAGTGATAGGGGGATATGGGGTCTCCCTGTCGAATACCACTAGATGGGTAGAAGGGTTCAGTCCTTCTTCCATTTATGAGTACTTGAATGGTGCTAGAGGAAATGCAGGACATGATAAGCTATATGAGCTTGGACGAGAAGTTGAAGAACTCCAAGGTGGACTTTCTACACGACCACTCTATCCTATCAAAAGTCCTTTCCAAGTCAATCTTAAGGACCATGTTATCCAGTTTACCCTTCATTTTTCTAAAATGAGAGATGACTTCCTGAACTGTGATGGCATGATCATAGGCTCTCCTATTGGCAAGGAAGCTAGCTTGGCTGTTTCCTATGATGGAAAGGAGGAGAGGCTTAGTTCTATTGACAATGATTTTGGTGATGATCTTGTAAATGGTATTACAGAGACTAATTGGCTTGAAGTTTCTGAGACTCTAGGCATCAGCTGTTTTAGGGATTAAGCAAAGAAGAGTGGTATATCATTAGGTGGAGGGAATGGAAACTTGGTCAAACACTTTTTTCAGAAGTCAATGGTTTGCTGGCCTACTATGTCCCAATATCTTTGGTAGAACAGAGGGTATAGGCTATCCAGTCCCGGTGGCTTGATGGGTTTGAAAGACTTGATGGCCTGAATAACTTCGGAGTCCCTCAGCTTTAACTGAAATCCAATTTCTAGGTTTGTTAGAAAAGTTTGAGTGGTGATAGAGTCCCTAGCCGAAGAATGATCGGTGGTGAAGAGGGTCTTGAAAAAGTTGATGGTGTGGTGATGGATGCCTTCCGACGTGTCAAAAATGTTGCCGGATCCATCCCCGAGGGTAACGATTCTATTCCTCCTCCTTCTAGTAAGGGTGGAGATATGGAAAAAGTTTGTGTTTGCATCACCCTTGTAAATCCGAGAAATTCTAGATTTTGTGATCCAAAATTCCTTCTCGGCAGCCAAGAGACCGTTGTATTTTTCCACTAACTCTTTTTCTAGAGCTTGGAGAAAGGGGCTGTGAAGGAAGTTATTAGACTTTTAGATTCCCTCAATTCTAGCAAAAGTCCTTCTCATTTGCTTAAAGATGTTGCCAAACTCTTCTTTATTCCAAGTATTGGACAATTTTTTGAAGTTGTCTATGGCTTGGAGGATATCACAATTTTCAGGGAAAGAGGTGTGGACAAGGTCCTTGGTCTGTTCCATCTTGAAGGGTTTTGGGATGTTAGGATAGGACCTAGCTTGGAGAGTCACTAGAAGAGGACAGTGATCAGACTTAATTCTAGGAAGGTGTTTCACCAGAAAGGTAGGGAACTTTTTTATCCATTGGGCGGTAGCTACCATTTGTTGAGTCTTTCAAAAATGAGATGGGTACGATTGCGGTACCTTTTGTTGGTCCAAGTGAATTTTTGACCTTGAAAGCCTAAGTCCACTAACCCGCAATTTTGAAGTCAGTTCCGAAAATGCTTCACTCTATTTCTATTAATGGGGTAGGCTACTAACTTTTCACTAGCATGTAGAACCTAATTAAAATCATCAACAATTAACCAGTCAACATTATAAGACAATGAAATATTGTACAATATATTCCACAAGTCTAGCCTATTTTGAAAATCAGTACTAGCATAAATAGCATAAGACCCCCAAGTATGAGTGTCAGGGGGTACCTATCACAATCCAAGCCTACGACTTAGACATGACTAGCAAATGGGGAACCCGAAGGGACCCTAAACAAGCCTCCTAGCATATCATTACACATCCTTGGTAGTGGAAGCAACTAAACTAACAATAATAGGCAAGCATAAACAATGAAAATTGAGACTAAGGTTAAACTTCCATATCGTAGCATAAAAAAATAAAAGAGTCAAGGATCAAGCATAGATACATAACATGTCCAACAACATCTCTAGTACAAAGATAAGAGTGGGGCCAAGAAAAGCAACCGGGCTCACCCTCATAGTCAATACATAACCAAAAAGATAGTCTTAATACATAGCAAGAGATCATAAGCAACGTCCCCAAAATGGAGGACTCACCAACAAGCTTGTAGGACAATCGAACTAGCCACGTGGAGGAGGAGGATGATCAAGTGGTGCTCCGGTTCTTACATGGTGACATTATATAGGCATAGAGTATGCATTAGTACGTTTGAATGTACTAAGTATGTAGGATGCAATGCAACAAGAGATAGACATCATAGTCAAAATGCATAGAGATAAACTATAGCTAGCATAGTAACAATATGGCATGTATGATTAATGCTTAAGTAAAACATGGTTACATAGCACATAACATATATGTAAAAAGACCGTTATACTATTGGTGGATCGTCACACCCTACCACCCTTGGTGATTGAGATACAAACCCCGTCAATAGGTTGGTGGATCATCGCACCGTACCACCTGTGGTGTCGGAGTACAAACCCCCCAATAGGTTGATGGGTACAAACCCTAACAAGGTTGGTGGATCGTCGCATCCTACCACCCGTGGTGCTGGAGTATGAACCTCCCGATAGGTTGATGGGTAGAAACCCCTAATAAGTTTGGTGGATCATCGCACCCTACCACCCGTGGTGCCAGAGTACAAACCCCCCAATAGGTTGATGGGTACAAACCCCCAACAAGGTTACCCAGCACGCAACCCCCGGGTAGGGCATGGTCACATTTCAATACTATATAGAGATCACCATATACATGCATTTATTTCATCATCATTTCATCATCATATAGTCATTGAACTCATAATACATGCATTGGACCTTCAATTCCTCAAGAAACCATAGCCGAACATTTTATCAAACACTTAGAGGGTATGTAGTGCTAGTGTAAAACCGTGCAATTCAAGAGTGAAATCATGCAAGAAAATTCAATATAAAACCTTCAATAGATAATTGGCACTCTCAAGCAATATACATCAAAATCTTTTATCAAATCTTATAATAGACCTTGGTTTCATAGCTGAAAACATAGCAAAACAGTTACAATTTCATAAGCTCCAACATAGTGTGCAGTGATTTCCATAATAAGATAGACCCAATTGTAAATCAACTTTAAATCATGCAAATTAGAGTAAAAGGAAGCTTCGGTATCACGGGCGAAAGGAACCCATGAAAGAAACCTACATACCTTAGCTTTGGAGATGAACTTGATGAAGATTGGAGATGGAGACTTTAATCTTGAGAGATAATCCTTAGATACGGAAAGGATTTTGAGACTTAAATTTAGGAGTAAATATTAGGCTAAGTGTTTGAATAAGTATTGGAGAATGTTTAGAATGATATGAGGGTGAGAAATGACTAAGTATAGGTATTTTCACGTTTGGGGAACACTTAGGCCCAAGACCCAAAAACCTTGAACCGAGATAAAATCACTGGCAACAAAATACACATGTTCGCATCCAGTTCGCATTGCAGACCTATTGTGGAGGCAAAATTAACACATGTTCGTGACAGCTACGCCTTGCAGCACTGTTGCGGATCGATTCTGGATAAGGAAAATTATGAAAATTAAAATTGCTAATTATTTGCTCTTAAATCAGGGTTAGACCCATCTTCCACTCAAAATGACCCTCTTAACAAGAATATGAAGTCAAATTTTTGATATAACACATGAATTTTGAGATATATAAAAATTATGATTTCGGGCACTTCCGAGGCACATTCTCGGGCACTTTTTGGGTTCGTTTCAATATCTCTCCCTTTGGAACATTCGTTCCCGAATGTCAAAGAGATGTGTATGAGAGAAACAAACATGACCATTTTTTCCCACATAGAGATGCAATAATATACTTACACATTATTTCAATAATCTCATCATAAGTGTAAAATCATCATGAACTTGTCGATTTAAACTTGAACATATGCAATGATATGAGGGCTGAACTTAAGACTTGAAATCATATAAAGGACTTGAATCAATACCTTAAGCTTGAGTGGAGTGGAAAAGGTAAGGATATCGCTTTTGTATGTTTGCTTCGGCCTCCCAAGTAGCACTTTCAACTTGTTGATTCCTCCAAAGGAGCTTAACGAAAGTGACCTCTTTCTTGTGTATCCAAAATCTGAACCGGAACCTCTTTATATGTCAAATTATCTTCAACCATACCCACAACATCAAGAGGCACAATGGCATTGAGATCACCTACACATTTCCTCAACATAGACACATTAAACACCAGATGAACCAAATCCATCTCAGTTGGCAATTCCAACTCATAAGCCACCTTGCCAATTCTCCTCACTACCCTATAAGGACCCACATATCTTGGACTTAACTTGACCTTCTTACCAAAATGAACCACACCCTTCATGGGTGACACCTTCAAATAGACCCAATCATCAACTTTGAATTCAAGCTCTCTCCTCCTCACATTGACATAAGCCTTTTGATGACTTTGGGCCGTCTTCAACCTTTCCCTAATCACCCTAACCTTCTCAAGAGCCTCCATAACTAGATCTGGTCCTAACAAGGCCACCTCACCAACCTCAAATCACTCCACCGGTGATCTATAATGACTACCATAGAGGGCCTCAAAAGGAGCCATACCAATGCTAGAATGATAGCTATTGTTGTAGGCAAACTCAATTAACAGAAGATGGTCATCCCAACTACCCTTAAGCTCCAATACACAAGCCCTAAGCTTATCCTTAAGGGTTTGAATGGTTCTTTCAGCTAGGCCATTCATTTGAGGGTAGAAGGCCATAGAAAGCTTAACTCTAGTACCAAGACCTATTTGGAAGGACCTCCAAAAATGTGAGGTAAATTGAGCACCATGATGCGATATGATGGCTAAAGGAATCTCATGCAACCTTACCAAGTCATGAATGTACAACCTTGCATAATATTCATCCCCATATGTGGTCTTAATTGGTAGAAAGTGAGCCAATTTTATCATCCTATCAACCACAACCCAAATGGAATCAAAACCCTTTCTAGTTCTAGTCTTGGGATACCCAACCACAAAATCCATATTAATCACCTCCCACTTCCAAGTAGGAATCTCAATGTCTTGGGTTAGGCTACCCGGCCTTTGATGTTCGACTTTGACTTGTTGACAACAATGACAACCAGAGACGATTTGGCAATGTCTCTCTTCATGCCTCCCCATCAATACACATCCTGCAAATCCCTATACATTTTGGTTGAACTGGGGTGGATTGAATAAGAAGCATTATGGGCCTCATCAAGGATCTTTTCTGTCAAGCCATCAACACACAACCTACCTTGGTACCTAAGGGCACCATCTCCCCCTTGGGAGAAAACCTCCACCTTGCCCTCTTTCACCAAGGCCTTCAATTCTGATAAGGAGGGATCAAGATCTTTTTTTGACATCATCTCATCAACCATGGAAGACTTGGAAGCATCAACGACAACCACACCACTATTACCAACCTCTTCAAACCTAATCCCCAACCTAACCCCCAACCTAGCCAACCGATGTACCTCCTTAGCCACCTCTTTATCACCACCATCCATATGAGCTAGGCTACCAGTAGACACCCTACTTAAGGCATCCTCCACCACATTTGCCTTACAGGGATAGTAATGCACACTCATATCATAGTCCTTAAGAAGTTCTATCCACCTTCTTTGTCTCAAGTTGAGATCTTTTTGAGTGAAGACATATTAGAGGCTCTTATGATCGGTGCATATATCAACATACTCCCCATTCAAATAATGTCGCCAAATTTTCAAAGCAAATACTATGGCGGCCAATTCAAGATCATGAGTAGGATAGTTCCTTTCATGAACTTTGAGTTGTCTAGAAGCATAGGCTATGACCTTACCATTTTGCATCAACACACAACCCAAACCAACCCGAGAAGCATCACAATAGACAATAAATCCCTCAAGCCCATCTAGTAGTGACAATATATGGGCGGACACAAGCTTTTCTTTCAATGTTTAGAAACTCCTTTCACATTCATCGGACCATACAAACTTAGCCTTCTTTTGAGTCAATTTTGTCGTAGGAGAAGCAATAAAAGAGAACTCATTCACAAACCTCTGATAGTAACCTGCTAAGCCTATGAAGCTTCTAATGTCCGACGAGGTCAATGGTCTAGGCTAATTTCTAATCACATAGATCTTCTTAGGATCCACCTTAATACCATCCCCTGACACTACACGTCCTAGGAAGGCAACCTCCCTCAACCAAAATTCACACTTCTCATACTTCGCATATAGCTTCTCTTCCCTTAATCTTTGCAACAAAACCCTCAAATAAACCCTATGTTGCTTTCACCATAAGAATAGATCAAAATATCATCAATGAAGACCACAACAAAGGAATCAAGGTAGGGTTTAAAGACCCTATTCATTAGGTCCACAAAGATGGCCAGTGCATTGGTCATCACAAAATACATCACCACAAATTCACAATGCCCATACCTAGTCCAAAAGGCCGTCTTGGGAATGTCACACTCCCTCACCTTCACTTGATGGTACCCGGACTGAAGATCAATCTTAGAGAAGTTGCTAGCCCCTAGAAATTGATCAAACAAATCATCAATTCTAGGAAGAGGATAGCTATTCTTGATGGTGACCCTATTGAGTTGCCGGTAGTCAATACACATCCTAAGGGAGCCATGTTTCTTTTTTACAAAAAAAATCGGTACACCCCAAGGTGATTGGCTAATCCTAATAAATCTCTTCTCCAATGAGTCCCTCAATTGTTCCTTCAACTCCTTCAACTCCGTTGGGGCCATACGGTAAGCGGGAATAGAAATTGGTTGAGTATCAAGGAGGAGGTCTATGCCAAAGTCTATTTCTCTTTCAGGAGGAACATCGGGAAGATCATTTGGGAAGACATCAAGAAACTCATTTATAACTGAAACTGACTCTATGGGCAGGACTTTAGACTCCACTTGGTAAAGACACCCCTTAGAGATCAACTTACGAGCTTTAATGCAAGAGATGAATCTACCCTTTGACCACTATATCTTGGCTCTCCCACACAAGGACAGGTTCGTTTGGAAATTGGAATTTGACCCTACGGGTTCTACAATCAATAGAAGTATAGTACGCATTCAACCAATCCATCCCAAGAATAATGTCAAAATCAACCATGTCTAACTCAACAAGATCACAAGGCAATATTTTATGCAAGATGCAAATAGGACGATTTCTAGGAACTCTCTTAGCAACAATAGATGCACCAACAGGAGTAGACACCTCATATGACTCATGCAACAATTAGGGTCAACATGGAACTTTTTGGCAACCAAGGCGGTAACAAAAGAAAGAGTGGCACCCGGATCAATCAATGCATACACATTAAAGTCAAAGATTTTCAACATACCGATAACAACATCGGGGGCTTCATCAACCCCTTGCCTCCCATGCACAACATAAAACCAATTATGCCTTAGGGAACCATCTTTTTGTCCACCTCTCCCCAATGGAACCGCATTAGCACCTTGTGGACGAACCTCCTTTCCCTTGTTACGATTTCATGGGCAATCCATATTTTTGTGACCCACTTCCCACAACCAAAGGATGAATTAGTATCTCTCAAACATGGGACTTTATGACCCTTACCATACCTAGGATACACCTTATTAGGAACCACAACACCAACACCTTGGGGCCTTGGGAAGTCATTGGCAAGTCACCTATTAGAAGCATGAGAGGACCCTTGTCCTTGGTGGATCCGCCAACCCTTTTGAAACATACCCTCAAAACAGGCCCTCTTTGCCTCATGACCCCTCCTCTCCCTCAATTTCTCCCCTTTCATTTGCTCGGCATAGGTCATCAAACGTGACAAGTGCATGTCATTAATCAACATGGTGGACTAACATTCTTCACTAACCAAGTTGGAAACACCCATCACAAATTTGTTCATCCTAGATCTTGAGTTGGCCACCAAATGTGGAGCATATTTCAAAAGTTGGTTAAACTTGAGAGCATACTCCCTCACAATCATGGACCCTTATAAGTTCCACTAACTTAGCTTCCCTAAGTTCAAGGAGGAAGAACCAATTAAGGAAGGCCATCTTGAACTCCTCCCAAAACACCATATAGTTGAGTTCCTCTCTTCTTTCCATTGGTTGTACCATATTTGAGCTAACCCTTTGAGTTGGTAGGCCGTCAACTATGCCTTAGCCTCCAACCTTACACCCATGACAGACAAAACCTTGTGAACCTTATCAATGAATTCTTGAGAGTCCTCACTTACCCTTGAACCATGGAAGTTTTGGGGGTTTCATTCTCATGAAATCCCTTACCAGAGAAGCCGGTGTAGGAGCATGAGGGGCTTGGGCCCCTTTGTTGACTTGATTATCCACCACTTGTGCAAGAAAGGTGAGAGCATCGCTAAGCTCTCCATTGGCTGGTTGCTCCTCGGGCGTGTGGGCTCATCTTCCCCTCGTATTAGGCATGATCTAGCATAGAAATGAACAAGCATTAAGGGAGGAAAGCTTACTTCAACTCTATAACATGACTTAGAATATGAAGAAGGGATACATTTCGTAAAACGTCTCATAGCCTCCTATTCAAAGTAGTGGTGCACAAAACAACCACAAATAAGAATCTAACCAATATGGTGTGTTGGACTCTGAGGATCTAACAACCTAGTGCTCGGATATCATCTTTGTCACAACCCAAGCCTAGGTCCTAGATGTAACCGGCAAATGGCAAAATCGAAGGGACCCCAAACAAGCCTCATAACATATCATTACACATCTTGATCACAGAAGCAATTAAAATGACAACAATAGGAAAGCATTAGCAAGGGGAATTGGGACTAAGGGTAAACTTCCATATCGTAACATCAAGAAAACAAGAGAGTCGAGGCTCAAGAATAGATACATAACATGTCGAACAACACCTCTACTACATAGATAAGAGAGGGGGCCAAGACAAGAAATTGGGTTCACTCTCATAGTCAATGCATAACTAAAAGAAAGATAGTCTTAATATATAGCAAGAGATCATAAGCAACATTGCCAAAATGAAGGACTCACCAATAAGCTTGTAGGACAATCGAACTAGCCACATGGAGAGGAGGATGATAAAGCAGTGCTCCGATTCCTACATGGTGACATCATGTAGGCATAAAGTATGCGTTAGTATGTTTGAATACACTAAGTACGTAGGATGTAATGCAACAAGAGATAGGCATCATAGTAAAAATGCATATTGATAAACAATAGCTAGTATAGTAATAATATGGCATGTATGATTAATGCTTAAGTAAAATATGCTTACATAGGATATAACATATGTTTAAGAAGAGACCATTATACTCTTAGTGGATCGTCACACCCTACCAACCTTGGTGATTGAGGTATAAACCCCGTCAATAGGTTGGTGGATCGTCGTACCCTATCACTCGTGGTACCAAAGTATAAACCCTCGATAGGTTGATGGGTACAAACCCCCAACAAGTTTGGTTGATCATTTCACCCTACCACCCATGGTGCTGGAGTACAAACCCCCCGATAGGTTTATGGGTATAAACCCTCAACAAGGTCTCCCAACGCGCAACCCCTGGGTAGGGCATGGTCACATTCCAACACTATATAGAGATCACCATATACATTCATTCATTTCATCGTCATTTCATCATTATTTCATCAACATTTCATCATCCATAATCATCATATAGTGATTCAACTCATAAGACAAGCATTGGACCTTCAATTCCTCAAGAAACCATAATCGAACATTTTCTCAAGCACTTAGAGGGTGTGCAGTGCTAGTGTAAAATCATGCAATTCAAGAGTGAAATCATGCTAAAAAATTTAATTTTAAACCTTCGATAGATACTTGTAATACCCTTAAGCAATATACATCAAAATCCTTCATCAAATCTTACAATAGACCTTGGTTTCATAGCTCAAAACATAGCAAATTAGTCATAATTTCATAAGCCCCAACATAGTGTGTAGTGATTTCCATAATAATATAGATCCAAAGGTAAATAAACTTTAAATCATGCAAACTAGAGTAAAAGGAACCTTGGTATCATGGGTGAAAGGAACCCATAAAAAAAACCCACATACCTTAGCTTTGGAGATAAATTTGACGAAGATTGGAGATGGATACTTGAAGCTTGAGAGATAATCCTTAGATACGGAGAGGGTTGAGACTTGAATTTAGGAGTAAAATATTTAGCTAAGTATTTGAATGAGTATTGGAGAGCGTTTAGAATGATATGAGAGTGAGAAATGACTAAGTATAGGTATTTTCATGTTGGGAACACGTAGGACCAAGACCCAAAGATCTTGGACCGAGATAAAATCATTAGCAACAAAATAGACAGGTTCGCATCTGGTGTATGATGTGGACCTATCATGGATGCAAAAGTAGCACATGTCTGCGACAGTTGCGCGTTGCGGCACTGTCGTGGATTGATTCTAGATAAGGAAAATTATAAAAATTGAAATTGCTAATTATTTGCTCTTAAATTTGGGTTAGACCCATTTACCACTCAAAATGAATCCCTAAACAAGAATTGAAGTCAAATTTTTGATATTGCACACGAATTTTGAGATATATGAAAATTACGATTTTGGGCACTTGCGAGGCACATTTTCGGGCACTTTTTTGGGTCGTTGCAGTACATTAATGAGAACATGTATACCCTGTGGCGTAATGGATATGCGATCCAGCTTTAGCACACTTTCCTGCCACATTATAACAGTACCACAAAATAAGCCATCCGCTAGAGACTGGATTTATGCCTCAAAGTTCAGAGCCTCCATCAGATGCTTATGTTCTATCATCTTAGTTTCAAGGAGTACTAGTATCACTGGATTATGTATTTTCACCAGGCCTTCATAGTGCCTCATGAAATTTGCGCTGTTCATGCCCCTAGCATTCTATATGATTAAATTTATCATGGTGAGATTGAAATATGTTTCCAAGATATCCTTCCCCTTCCTCGATTCAGTCGGCTTCGCTGGGCTCAAGGCTACCACTGCTAGCATGTAGTCTCTCTTTTTCCGAATGTTCAAGGTGCACATTATGAGTTGGCTGGGGAACTAGATTAACATCACCAAGGGAATCATCTCCTTGAATTCCCTGATAAAGAGTTTTTCTAGTATGTAAGCTTCGAGGAATTGTTCTTTAATGTTTGCCAATATTGTTTCCAGTTCCCTATTGCTTTCCTTTAATAACTCTAAGGCAGATGTTCTCACTTCTCTGGGCTGATTCTTTCCCATGTTTTTGTCATGGTGGGGATTTTGGTTCGTCACCCCAATTGGGATGAAGTTCAGGCTTTGGTTATTGGAGAGGTAGGGGCAGAATGGGAAGAACGGTAAGGACAAGAAGGTCGGTCCTATTAAGGTCCCTAACTCCATTGAATTTGTCAAGCTGATATTGCCTGACAATCCATTAGTTGTCAGCATTTCCATCAATACATGTGTTCCTAATCCTTCGATAGCGTGGTCTAGCCTCTTCTTCACAAACTCGGCTAGATATGCCAGCACCAGTACCGATTCTGTCACTGGTCGCCTCTCGATCATCAAATGGAATGTTAGTTGGCGATCCTCAAGTACCACCTCCAACCAGGACATTAATTGGTGTGATGGAGGTAGTGGCACAGTCGTAAGAGTGATTGGAGCTAGGAATGGATTCTCCGAAGAGGAATAGTTGGATGCTATTGTTGTTTGTGGAGTTTGTGAGAGGAAGAGAATTCTATTTCCTTTCTGTTATAGGTGCATTTCCGTATCTGTGAAATGGAAGATTAGGGCAATCTTTTGATGGGACTTCTACTGTCATGTCACCTACATCAGAGTAATAATTATTTTCATCCATGTAGATGGCATGTCGAGTCGAGGAGGAAGACTAGTTGTTTACCTTAGTAGCTCCATTTTAACATGGCTCCATAATTCTCAATGTGGGGCCGTGAGAGTTAATTTGAATTGAATGTAGCAAAGAATTTTTTGTCCCAAATCCTTCATCTCTTCTATCCAAATCTTGTATGGTTGGAGTTGGTAGTTGTTTATTAATACCATTCTTGAATTCCCATTCCTTAAGTTCTTCTTTCATTCTCAGTATGATAGATGATAGAGTTCTAGAGTCCGAGTGAGAATCAATGTGATTTGTTGACTGTTTGATTGTTTTACTTGCTGAATTCCTTGATTAATTGATTGCATGAGTGAGTTAAGGGCTGGTTGATTGTTAGTCCCTAGGGAGATTCATGCCTTGACCTAAATCCCTAGATTTCTCTTCATTTCAAGGACGAATGATCCCAAGGGGGATAATATAACAACCCCTAATTCCTACTACCTGATTTGGGGTAAATGTGCAGGAGATGCTGAGGAAAATCAGAGAAAACATTGTAGGAGCAGGTCTACGAGAGGGGTTTACGACTCATAGAGTGGTTTATGACTTATAGAGTGGGATTTCGTAGTAAATTCTAGTTACTCAAGTTTTAGGACTCTTTAGCTTACGAGAGGAGTTTAAGACTCATAGAACCCTTTACGACTTGAAAAGAGAGGTTGCGTGACAAATTCCAGTAAGCCTAACTTCAGACCCCCTTGTTCATGAAGGTCGCTTACGACCCATAGAATGGTCCATGACTCGTAGAAAGAGGTCTCATTCCAACATCCAATGACTCAGATTTTTGAACTTCCAGTCTACGAGAGGTGGTCTACGACTCGTAGAATGCTCTATGACTCATAAACGAGGTCTTACAGACCCATATGTCAGTTTTTAGAGGGGTATTTTCATCCGTTATAGGCCCTTTTAGTTAAATCCATGTGCATTTTAGACTGGTATAAAGTCTTGAAACAAACTTAGGGGTATCTATTCATCATTCTATACCTTAGGGAGTTTCTTGAGAGAATTGAAGGAGCAAGAGGAGCTAGGGTTTCAAATTCTAGTGCAAGAATCAGCTGAAGTTTGATTGTTTCTTCCTTTCCCAGGTATGTGAGACTTACCAAAGTGTGGTGTACGTTCATATTCTTCAGTGAAGATTTGGAAAGAGGGGTTGAGATTTGAGAAATTTCATCATCTTATTATTGAAATATTTCATTTATTGCAAATTCTCTTGATAATTTATGAAGTTTTACTGAAATTACATGATTCCTATGTGACATTGAGTTAGAGTTTTATACTTGATAGCATGAACCCTAAATTTCATGATTTTATGACATTATATGCAAGTTAATGAGTTGAGGTTGAGGTTGAGTATCCGAGTTGAGTGATTTGAGTATGATTGAGTATGAGAAACATGTTGCATTGAGTCACATATTACTACCTATGAGTATCTTGTTTGCATTATATGATGAGTTAGTTGAGTGAGTCTAAATGACCATTTAAGTTTGAGTAAAGTTTGATTGTTTGCATTGAATTATTGAGCTGATGAGACACTGAGTTGAGCTGAGTAGTGAGATTTTAGTTGATTGATTGAGCATCGAGGTTTAAGTTGACTGATTGAGTATTGAGTTGATTAATGAGTTGAAAATGTTTTAGTCTTGGGAAGAGTTTCGAGCATCGGGCGGGAGCAAGTATACATCTACTTTAACTCATAGAACTATGTTGCTAGTGTAGGATAGTCATTACAACTTGTTCTGGCGACTCTTATCCTGTAAGTAGAAATTTACTATGGATCCAAGAGAGAGTTGATCACCCTTTTTTGTGGCAAGTTGAGGGTGGGCGTAGCAACGACGTCGCCTTCATTGTGCATCACCAAAATTAAAGGTGATGGGATTGGATGTCGGTTAAGAAAAACTTCCAAGCAATATTGATTGAGCATGAAATTTTAAAATGAGTCTAATCCTACTGAGTTTATTATTAAAAGCATGATTTACTTTACACTTGCATGTACTGAGTTGAATATGAGATGTTGAGTCTAGGTGGGTAAGTTGAGCTTTACTTTCTTGAGCTATTTTACATACCAGTATATTCCATGTACTGATATCTATTTGGGCTTGGATTATATTATAATGCATATAATGGTGATAGAAGACTTCAGCCCGTGTATCATTGAGGTTCGGATCAGTACACTTCCAGAGTTGGTGAACCCTCTTTGCTTTACAGAGGAGCTCTTTTATCTTATGAGTTGATTTAGCATATTCTTTTTCGTTTCTTTGATTTGGGGTGTTCATGGCCTGTCATAACACCATCTAGTTTGCTGAGTAGAGGCTTCATATACATTGAGTAGAGGATTTTAATGAGTGTTTTGTAATTCTAAACTCAATCTTTTGAAGATTTGAGATGATAGAGTTATGTTTATCTTAATGATATCTATCTATTTTGAGTTCCTTCTTCCGCTGTTGAGTTGATGTGATGATGAGGTCAGGTGGTTCTCTTAGGAAATTATCAATGGTTCTTCAAGTGTTGGCCGCGTCAAAAGTACGCATCCGGGGCATGACACAAAGTTCCTAAACTATAAGATGGTAGACAATAAAATTGTTGTTACCTAGTTTTAGATGTTGTAAGTCATAATCCATGATTTTCCGTACGTGAGGTATAATTTATATAATACTTGTCTTGAACATGTTATTAGTATTCTTAACATTCACATAATCATAGATGTAGGGTTGGTTTTGAATGATGAAAGACTACTTGCAGTATAAATACAAGAATATGACTGTCGAAGATCTTATTGTTAGACCGAGACTCAAAGAGCATAACAAGGTTGTAAAAAAG
>JAABOM020041266.1:0-16493 GCA_011800125.2 Solanum clarkiae
CACAAGTGTCATTAAATCAATACCAAAACTAATCATGTAAAGACATAAACAAGTCAATGATACAATGAATCACCAATTTCAATAGCACTCCATATAATCATAACAAGCCAGAGCATTGTGGGATGAATGCACATTCTGAGGGATCCATCTTTCTTACGCACGAATAGGACTGGAGCACCCCAAGGAGAAACACTAGGTCATATGAAACCTTTTTCTAGTAAGTCCTTCAATTGCTCTTTCAATTCTTTCAATTCAGTAGGGGCCATCCTATAAGGTGAGATTGAGATCGGTTGAGTATCGAGGAGAACATCAATCCCAAAGTCAATCTTCCTATCAGGAGGGACTCTGAGAAAATCCTCAGGGAACACTTCGGGGAACACATTCAGAATCGGGACCGACTCTAGAGTGGGGAACTCAACATCATTAGACTTAACTTGCATGAGGTGGTAGATACACCCTTTAGATATTAACTTTCTAGCTCTAAGATATGAGATAAACGTGCCCTTAGTTGCAATAGAACTCCCTTTCCACTCTAAGACAGGTTAATTGGGAAATTGGAACTTAACAACTTGAGTCCTACAATCAATAGAGGCATAATAGGCATGAAGCCAATCCATGCCAAGGATCACATCAAATTCAACCATCTCCAACTCTACCAAGTCAGCCAAGGTATCTTTGTGATATGTAGATGCTACACAGTCCCTGTAAACCCTCTCAGCTATGATAACATCACTAGTAGGAGTGGGGGAAAAGGGTTCAAGCAAACACTTAGGAAGGATACCAAATCTACTAGCCACACAGGGAGTTACAAAAGACAGAGTGGCACCCGGGTCAAGCAATGCTTAAAAATCAAAGTAAACACTCGAAGCATACCTATAACAACATTTGGTACGCCTCTCAATCTTGACGATTACCCATAGCATAAAGATGCTTTGTATCGCCTTCCGTCCCCATAGAAGTATCCCTCTGATGATTACTAGCTGGGGGTACTGCGGGGGATTGTGCCCTATGGCTTTCTTCTCCTCGTCTCCCCTTCGGGCAATCATACTGAAAGTGACCAGCCTGTCCACATAAGTACAAACATCTTTTCCCATTCGGGATTCACCTAGATTGAGTTAACCACACTTATCACAGGGTGGTTTTCCCTGCGCACCTTGGTTCACCTTAGCCTGGGATTGAGAGCCATAAGACTTTTGATCATACCTATTGTATTGGACAGTTGCACTCGCCGCAGAGGGTGTATAGTGAGAGGACATCCTCTGGAAATAAGATTTATCACCGTTATTCTATCTCTGCTGGTTAGGCTCATGCCTTGCTGATTTTGCTTTCCTAGTCATCTGCTCTTATCAGTCTCTATTTTTATCTTTCTCAGTTTGCTGGACATATACCATAATCTTGGAAATGTCCATACCTGGGATTAAGAACATTGCCTCGCATACCTACTTTACATGTCTGCCCAACCCAGACACAAATTTTTTCATCCTTGCCCTCATATCTTGAACCATCTCCGGAGCATATCTGGATAGCTTAATGAACTTAAGGCTATACTTCTTAACGGTCATCGCCTTTTGTCTTAAGTTCACAAACTCCTTAACCTTCGCCTCCCTCAACTCTTGGAGAAAGAAGTGGTCAAGGAAAGCAGCCTCAAACTTATCCCACTCGCAGGCTCAACATCTTCACCTCTATTGTCCTCCCATTGATTGTATCAAACATTTGCAACATCTTTCAGCTGGTAGGAGACAAGCTCAACTTCTTCAATCTCATTAGCATGCATGGCCGTCAAGACCTTATACATCTCATTAATGAAGTTCTGTGGGTCCTCCTCTACCTTTAAACCCTTTTAGACCGGTGGGTTGATCCGTAGGAAGTCCCTGAGCCTGGTTGCAGCTGTGGACTCCTGTGAGTTGGAACTTGGAGCCTGAGGACCTCAACTGTTACCTTGTGAGGCGACTAGTTGAGAAAGCATGATAATGACTCTCCTAAACTCCGCCTCTGAGGTGGAGGCTGGCTATGTCTATGCAGGGGCGCTTGTGGGACCTCAGCAGTCCTGGAAGGTCGGCCCCGTCCTCTCGTGCCTGTCTGAGTAGGGACCTCTGGTTGGGAATTCTCAACAGTTGGGGCTGAAGCATCCCTTTGAGCAGCAGTTCATTTGGGAGGCATACTCTGCAAATGTGTAATGCGCGAATTAGGGCAAGATTTTCATAGAGTTGAACTCTACCACACGATCTCAGATCATAGAAGAAGGGTACCACGTCCTTTTGTCTGATAGCCTCCTGCTTATGAAGTCTGGTGCATAACACACCCATAAACAAGGCTCTACTAGACACGGCTCCATGGACTCCCTAGTACACTTGAACTCTATGCTCTGATACCAAGTTTGTCACGTCCTGAGAGGGTACCCTGGATGAAACTGACACTCAGAGACTACTGCTAGACCCCGAGCGATCTACCTTCTCTCATCACATTCATTCAATTATGCATCAGCGGAAGACATTAGAATTAAAAATCAATTAATATTTGGCTATTCTATCTCATCATATCTACGTCAGGCCATTAGCCACAAGACTAGTTGTTACCTCCATACCAGATAGAATTAAGAAACTCAGTTTAACAAGAGGGAAAGATCCCAACATCAAAACATCATCTTTCTATATCTATGAAGCCTCTATCTCTATAGGTTTAGGAAGGTACCATGACAGGCCATGGCTATCATAAACTCAGAATAATAATATAATGTAAGAAAACGAAATAAAAGGCATCCTCCGAATAAAGGAGGGGGCTCACCAAGTCTCTAGAGCTAGGAATCTCTGAACCTCAATGAATCTTCTGTTGAACTCCTTTGTCTACTGAATCTGTATTATGAAACGATGTAGCGCCAAATGGCATCAATACATGGAATGTACGGTATGTAAACTGGCTAAAAATAAACAGTGTGAATAAGATAGTAGGGAATAACATCAACTCATCATGTACTCATCTCATCTCAGAATAAGGAGTAGGACATTATGACATCAACATCCGAGTACTATCAGGATGAAACCCAGCTAGGAGTTTCTCTAACTGACAACCACCACCTATGAATTGGTGGTGATATAACGAAGAGATATCATTGCCACATCCATCCACTTCCTTGTCGGGCTAAGAGACGAGTCAAGTCTGTCAGTGGATTAATAAATCTATCAAGTCCTCTTTTGGGACTGAGGAAACATCCATCTTTCACGGTCCAATCCCCTCCTATGCTAGCACGTAGTTAATGAGTGTGAGTGGTACTCACTCTTACTCATATTGGTGCTCAATACTCCTTCCAGGACTTAACATGCTCATAAGCTATCAAACATTCAAGACTTGTCATCATTTAGTCTCTTTTGGACAAGGAACATCAACTCATCTTATCATCTATCCACTCAAGGAATTAGAAACAATCTTCTAAGGTTAATTTCAGCCTCTCTAAGACTTTAAGGACATCACTCACAACCAATCCCGTCAACATCATCATCAATACATTCAACTCAGGACTCAAACCACAACACGAGAACAGATATATCATGAAGGCTCTAGAAATCAACCCCTAAATTCATTATTGTAGTCTTTACCAAAGGAATCATGCAGGGTTTAAATAATAATTCAAGTAAATCATTTAAATAATTAATTCAAGTAATGATGATCATCAATTAAAAAAATTATATGTAATATAAAAATAGTTTTCAATAAAGTGTTCAAGAATTTCGTAAACAAAACCCATCATCTTCAACTATGATGGGAGATAAGTAGGTTAATCCATCCGAATTGCTTTAAATTCTTTTAAGTCTGCTATATTCCTTGTGGGATCGATCCTAACCTCGGTTAGGTTATATATCTTGATAAGGATTTAGCCTAAAAAGAGGTGTATCTTGGACGGCATCAAGATTTTAGCGCCATTGCCGGGAAATACGGCTAGACTTGTTTTATTTGAGTAGTTTGGGAAGTAATCCTTATTTTACTCATTTAAATTTTTTTTTGTTTTATTTCAGGGTACAGGTGTAGTGTATGCCCAACACGCGAAGTCGAGGCATTCCCTTGAATCCGTTTGACCTAGAGATCTAGAGAATATTAAGAAGGATGACCCAAGACAATGCAAACAACATGATGAATGTAGCTCTGAATCAGAAATAGAATGAGAGTAAGAGTGAGAATAATGATAAACCACCACCTCTCGAGGACATTGATCCATAGCCATAAGACGTCAATGCCAAAACTTATCAGTGGAACCAATATTGGATGAATTCAATGGCTATAGATGTGACTGGAGCCATTGTGTTATCACCACTACCAGATGACACAAAGTTTGTGGTCTCAAGTGGGTTGCTCCAGATGCTCAAAATTGTGGGTTGTTTGCGGGCCTACCATCAGAGGATCTACATAGCCATCTACACAACGTCGTGTTTGTCTGTAAGAGTGTAATGGGAACATAGAATCCATCTATGAATGTTGTTGGGCTTGCTGTCTTCCCATTATCTCTAACAGGAAATGCATCGCTATGGCTATCCAAGCTCTCATAGAGTTTCGATCATCAGTTAGATTGAGTTGTAGAAGGCTTTTTTGGAGAGGTTCTTCTCTAGATAGAAGAAGATCAAATTGAAGGATCAGATCAACAACTTTGAGCAACTTCCTGGTGACTCGATTAGTACTACATGGGAGAGATTCACAAAGTTTCTAAGAAGTGTCCCTTACCACAAAATTGTTGATGATGCCTTGGTGGATATCTTCTACCATGACCTGGATGAGAATAGACAAGCGTATGCTGATACGATCATAGGGGCCATGTTTTTAGATCAACCATTTGCAAGGGTTGCTGAAAAGCTGTAAAAGGTGGTCAAGACAAATCGTGTATGGGGCCAAGAGACAGATCATCTACAAAAAGCTCATGTGTTGTCAGTATTGTTTAGAGTAAGCAAAAATAAATGAGGAGATAATGCAAGAGATTGCTCGGATTTATGCCAACATGGAGGTGATGATGAAGCAGAATCAAGAACTAGTTAATGCAATTATTCATCAGCCGCCGTGAGTACCATTGTACGAGGAGCCTTACTTTAAGGATGACATTTGCTTCATTGTTGATCAAATGGGAGGTTTCCAGACCAATGCCCAAGGGTCTAATCAGGACTATTAGCGCCACGTTCAAGGAAACTAAGGCTGAAACTATAATAGAGAGGGTACTTTTAGAGACAATTGTGGAGGTTACTATGACAAGAACAGGGGCTAGGACAAAGATGCTGATTAGGGTCATAGAGATGGCTACAGAAATGGTCCTTATATGCCACCACACAATCGTGATACCGGCACTAGTAGTTCTAGATTTGAAGAGATGTTTGACCAATTGTTGAAAAAGGCCGACATACAGGGTGTGACCTTGAGAGGGATGAAGTCTGACACCTCTAGCATAAATCAGAAAATTGAGTCTTATTCTGTTGCTATTAAGCAGCTAGAGCAATAGTTTGGTTAAGTATCAACTCAACTCAACCAGCGTCAAAAAGGTACATTGCCTAGCAACACAATTCAGAACCCTAAGAATGAAGGATAGTGTATGCGGTCACTACTCGTGGTGGTAAAAGTACCATTGATTCTCCCATGTCGGTAAATGATGATGATGTTTGACAAATGACAGTTGAGGTCAAATATGTTGATATCGGAGATGATCATGTCAAGGATGGGGTGACTGGTGTTGCAAAAATGACACAGAAGTTGAAGCCCATTCCTAGACCTCCTCCCTTTCCTCAAAGAATCAAAAGAAGGAGGAGGATGGTAAGTTTAAGCACTTTCTCTCTATGACAAAATAACTCTTCATCAACATCCCTCTCATTGAGGCATTGGAAAAGATGTTAGGGTATGCGAAATTTATGAAGGACTTAGTTACAAAGAAGCATACTATGTGTTAGGAGCTCTCCCAAGAGCTTCAAAATTATAGTACAATTGCTACAACTTCCTTGGTGCAAAAGTGAGAAGATCCCGATGCTTTCACCATACCCTGCACTATTGAAGATATAGAGTTTGCAAGGTCATTGTTTGATCTTGGTGCCAGCATAAATCTAATGCCTTTTGTGGTCTTCAAGAAGCTAGGATTGACAGCCCCTACTCCAACAAGCATGAAGTTGTTGATAGTCGACCGCACGATGTAGAAGCTTGTAGGGATACGCTATGATGTGCTTGTTAAAGTGGATAAATTCATATTCCCCGTGGACTTTGTGATCTTGGATTGCAAGGTTGACTTTGAAGTCCTAATCATCTTGGGGAGGCCCTTCCTAGCCACTGGATGCATATTGGTAGACACGGAGATAGGCCAGCTCAAGTTAAGATTGGGTAAAGATGAGGTCGTGTTCAACATCTGCCAACATGCAAAGAAAGATGATGATCTGAAGGTATTCTCTATTATTGAGAGTGTTGATGATATAGAGCCAGAGGTACCACTTGAGGAGAGATTGGGCGTTGACACCCTAGAAGCAGTGTTGATGAACTTTGAGGGTGATGGCATCCTAGACTATGAGGAGACAGTGAAGGCACTGGTTCTATCTTATGCCCCTAGACGCCAAAGTAAACTGGAATTGAATTTATAGAATCGAGAGCCACCACTTATCAAACCATCCATTGAGGAGCCACCAGTGCTAAACTTGAAGGCTCTTCTATCCTATCTAAGATATGCATTTTTGGGTGCCAACAACACCTTGCTAGTCATAGTTGTTGTAGACCTGAATAATGAACAAGTGAATGCTCTAATCATGATACTTAAGCAGTTTAAGAAGTTCATTAGGTGGACGATTGCAGACATCATTGGTATACCTCCTAGGGTATGTACTCACAAAATTCAATTGGTCAAGGACTATAAGCTGAGTATTGAGCACCAAAGGCGCCTAAACCCCTCTATGCAAGAGTTCATGTATAAGGAATTCATCAAGTGGTTGGATGTAAGGTTGATCTATCCAATCGTCAACAGTGAATGGGTGAGCATGGTTCAGTGTGTTCCAAAAAAATGAGGTATCACTGTGGTCCCAAACGCTAGCAATGAGTTGATTCCTATATGACTAATCACTAGGTAGAGGGTGTGCATAAACTACAAAAAGCTCCATGCATCAATAGAAAATGACCACTTCCCTATGTCGTTCATGGACCAAAGGCTAGACTGATTAGCTGGAAAGGGTTGTTGCTATGTCCTGAATAGTTACTCAGGCTACAACTAGATCACTATTGCCCCGGAGGATCAAGAAAAGACAACGTTCACATGCCCCTATGGCACCTTCGCATTCAAGAGGATGCCATTCGAATTATGTAACGCTCCAACAACATTCCAAAGATGCATGATGTACATTGTCTCAAACATGGTAGAGGACACTATTGAGGTCTTCATGGATAACTTTAGTGTGGTTGGTGACTCATTCGAGGATTGCTTGAAGCACTTGCATATGTGCTTAGACGATGTGAGGGATGCCATCTGGTGTAGAATAGGGAAAAATGTCACTTCATGGTGAAGGGGGGAATTGTATTGGGGCACAAAATATCCATCAAGGGAATCGAGGTTGATAGAGCTAAAGTGGAGGTGATTAATAAGCTTGCCCCACCCATCCATGAAGGGTATGAGAAGCTTCCTAGGCCATGAGAGATTCTACATGTGCTTTATAAAGGACTTCTCCAAAATTGCACATCCTTTGTGTAAACTACTTGAGAAGGATGCTAAGTTTGCATTTGATGATACATGCCTAAAAGACTTTGAAGGACTGAAGCAGAAGTTGATTTTGGCTCCCATCATTGTAACTTCAGACTGGTCAAAGCCCTTTGAAATCATATGTGATGCAAGCAGGGTTGCGCTTGGTTTAGTGTTGGGATAACACCAAGAGAAGATATTATATCCCATATACTATGCTAGCAAAGCCCTAAATGCATCCTAGAAAATCTACACTGTCACTGAACAGAAGCTACTTGTAGTGATCTTTGTGTTCAAAATATTCAGGTCATATCTCTTGGGGATCAAAGTCGTAGTGCACATGGATCACTCTGCATTGCAGTACTTGATAGTGAAAAAGGATGCAAAATTGAAATTGACTCGCTGGGTACTTCTTCTTCAAGAGTTCAACTTTGATGTTATTGACAGAAAGGGGACCGAAAATCAAGTTACAGATCATCTCTCCAGATTAGAAGATGGGGCCATGGCAAAGTTTGATGATGGATTGGAGATTAATAATTCATTCCCAGATGAGAGTGTGTTGGAAGCATCCCATGATTTGATACCATTTTTTGCAGACTATGCAAACTATTTGGTTAGTTATATTGTGTCACCAAACTTGAATACCCACCATTACCACAAGTTCATGTCTGATGTGAAAAAATTCTTTTGGGATGATCCATACTTATTTCGTGCTTACACCGATGGGATTATTCATCGTTGTGTTCCTCAGGTCGAGATGATGAGTATCCTAGAGGCATGCCACTCGTCTCTAGTAGGTGGGCATCATATTGGAGTTAGTTAGGACAGCTCAAAGAATCCTATAATGTGGCTATCATTGGCCAACCATCCACCAAGATGATCACAACTATACCAAAGCATGTGATAGATTCCAAAGAGAAGGTGATTTTTCTCGCAAGCACGAGCTCCCTCTAAACCCCATAATGGTGATTGAATTATTCGATATGTGGAGAATAGATTTCATGTGTCTATTTGTTAGTCCACATGGGAACAAATATATATTAGTCGCTGTGGACTATGTAACAAAATGGGTGGAGCAGTTGCTGTCCCTAACAATGAAGGCAAAAGTGTCACAACGTTTCTAAAAAGGAACATCTTCTCAAGGTTTGGCACCCCTCGGGCGATCATTAGCAATGGAGGCTCTCACTTCTGCAGCAGATTGTTCAACGCGTTACTTGAAAATATGGGGTAAAGTATTGGATGGCCACACCCTACCACCCTCAGATAAGTAAGCAAGTGAAGATGTCCAATGGGGAAATAAAACAGATTCTATCTAAGACTATGAATGCAAACCGGATAGATTGGTACCGGAAGCTTAATGATGCATTATGGGTATGCCGGACAACATTCAAGATCCTATAGGCATGTCTTCTTACCAACATATCTTTCGGAAAGCATGTCACTTTCCAGTGGAGCTCGAGCATAAGGTGATGTGGGTGCTGAAAAAGCTGAATCTAGACTGGAATGCGACAAACTTTAGGTTAAGACAACTTATTAAGATTGATGAATTTTGTGTAAGGGCATATGAAAGCTCAACCTTATACAAACAAAGGATGAAATTGCAGTATGACAGGCACATAAAGAATCGCCAATTCGCACCAGGGGACTTAGTGTTGCTATATAACTCCATGCTCAAGTTATTCTTTGGGAAACACAGTCCAGATGGTTGGGACCCTTTAAGGTGTCACATGTCTTTGACCATGGTGCCATTGAGTTGGAGAAGAGAAATAGTGGAAAATTCAAAGTGAATGGCCAAAGAGTCAAATCGTACCTTGGCAATGTTGAGGAAATAAAAACAGTGGAAGCATAGACACTTGGTGAAGTCTGAGTACCCAAGTTGTCTATGTTGTGCCGCGACAATAAACTAGGCATTGTTTGGGAGGCAACACTAGGTAGATATTGGAGCTTAGCGCCCACGTATGTTCTTTTTGACCCCTGTGCTTTATATTCTATTTTTGTGCATTGAAGACAATACAACTCTTTTTTGATAGGGTGTGGGTGGTTATATGCCTCAGTGAAGTTTGAGTAGCCTTGGCTTATAATTATCCCAAATTTTAAATTCTAAGAGGTTTCTTGTCTGTGTTCCTTTTCCCCATGGATATTTAATTTCTGTTGAACCAGCATGTTTAGGATGTATAGGTAGTATTAATAGCATATAGTACTAATATCTATGGCATATGTTTGTTCTTGTATGAAAAATGATAACAACCAAAATTTTAATAGTTAGTCTTGATAGCAGCCATGCATGTTTGATTGATGACAATGCTTGTTCTAATAAGTGAGGATAAAATTAAGATGAAAAGGATCTTAGTAATTCGTAATGTAATCAGTGCCATGTGAAATATGAGCTTCTTTTGCTAAATTCATATACTGTGTTACAATTCAGAACTTGCCCTATTACTCTGACTTAGACCATAGGTTAGTTGGCTAGGAAAGGATCTTAGACCATTGTTCATCATAGTTCACTTAGCCTAAATGACAAACCAAATGTGTGAAATATCCATTGATCCTAATGTTTGAGCCTTACATGTACCATTTTCTTTGTAAGAACCTAAGTTACCTAGACTTATTAAAAGTAAAATCCTGAAATTGACTCTGGTCCTTCCTTGAACATTGTGCACCTTGACAGAGGCAAAAAACCTAAGTTAAGGGTGACTACCAAAAGTGGCCCTAGTTCATAGATTGGAGATTGTGTACCTCAACTCAACCCAAAAGCCTAAGTTGAGGGTGGCTAGTGTAAGGGTAAACACGAAATGAGGGAGAAAACTAGTGATACAAGGAAAATGAGATGAAAATGTGTTCTGGGTGCAAGAAAAATTAGTGATGCCTAATCAATGGGATAAAAAGAAAAATGATGTGAAAATAAAAGGCCAAAAGCTGAAAAATAACAATAAGGAACCCAAAAAAGCTTGAAATAAGAGAAAGGGAGAATGAGGTAAAAAATTAACAGTGTTGGTAGGGCAAAAGTGTAGTAAAATGCAGTGTTAAGGAGGGCCTTTAGT
This sequence comes from Solanum clarkiae, assembly GCA_011800125.2. Classification (NCBI taxonomy): domain Eukaryota; kingdom Viridiplantae; phylum Streptophyta; class Magnoliopsida; order Solanales; family Solanaceae; genus Solanum; species Solanum clarkiae. The sequence goes on from JAABOM020041266.1 coordinate 10,714, forward strand.
CACTATGTACCTAAAACATCATACCAAAGCCCCCTGAGTCTACGTTACAAGATAGAAAAGTCCTAAAGAGATCCTAGTCCAAGTAGTCAAAGGTCATAGTCATGAGTATAGAGGTAAGCATATGGTATTGATCATGGTATTTGGATGTCTTTTGTGAGAGTGAGTGATTTTATGTAGTCCCAAGCATTGGATCAAAAAATATCATCATGAGAGGGATATGAAACTTCTTTCTATGAGGGCACTTGTATTGTATTGTTGACATTGGACTAACTTAGTGCTTGTTGCTTGTTGATAATTGCCTTGCTTGTTATAGTTGCGCTGTCACATATGTTGATCTGTATTGGTTTTCTTGAAAGCTATCTGATGTGTTTTTAAAGCGGTGTATATGTGCTTGAGTTTGATATGATATATGTCATTAGATTGAGGTCTGTATATTACTATGTAACTTATGTAGATTGAGTCTGTCGCTTAAGGACAAGCAACAATTTTAAGTTGAGGATGTTGATGTGCTGTCAAAATACAACATATTTAATGCTTAAAAACTTGAAATTTTGTGTGTTCTCAAAGAGATGTTAGTAGAATTGATGTGCTTTTGTGTTTGCTTTGCCGGATTATAGGGTTGGCACAAATTTTGGGATAAATGTACAGATTTAGTTGAACGTGCGCCTAGGCATGTCTGGCCTCTGCGAACGCGGGCCTTGGTGCCGCAAACGTGAGCCTAGGCATGCTTGGCCTCTGGAAACAGGGGCAATGGTCTCGCAAATGTGAGGCTCTGGTCCCCCTTCCTTTTCCTTCCGCGATCGCACCCAGTCCCTCCGCAAATATGGAGGGTTAATTTTCTGGTGTTACACCCGCTATCTCAAAATTTTCAAAGCCATTCTTAAGGCGTTAGGTGTCCATTTTATCCAAATAAATAGTGCAACCATATGGATGTTGACATTTCGATCCAACGGTTTAGTCGAAATTTACAATAAAGAATCTCATGAAAAAGAGAAGGTCCCACTTCTTCCCAATGAATTTTAGTTTAAAGAACTGAGGTCAAAATGTAACTGGATGCCCCCGTCAATTGATGAAGGATCATTTTGGACTATTGTCGATGTTCTGGAGCTAATCGCACCATTAGATTTCCATTTTGAGTGCATTTAGCTGGGTTTTTATAGAAAACACACTTTTTAGCTTTTGATTAAACTCGTTTTGCAACGTTTAGATCAAAATCATACTTGGACTCTCCATCCATGGACCAACTACCCTACTAGCCTAAATTAGTCATTTCAAAACTGATAGAACTGTCAAAATTTGATTTCCAAGCTATTTGCTAGGATTTTGATAGAAATCTCATTTTTGCAGTTTTAACTTCTCATTAACTCGCAAACTCGCATAATTCTCAAGCAAAACAACCCACAACCATTCTAATAGCCCCAATAAGTCAAAAAAGGTTCGAGGTCACCATACAGAAGCTCAAACCAGCAGAGTAGTCGCAGAATTACAGAAATGACTCGGAGGATCATTACAAATTTGATTGTTGTGTTTTCACGTGAAATTTAGCCCTTCGAGTCTACTTTTCAGTGCCACAGACCATTTGTTATTTTGATATACAAAAACCAAGATATGAAGTTTTTTGTAAGCCTATGTGAAGTTGATACAACCAGCGAAGAGCTAAAGTTTTCTTATTCTCGTAAGTCTATTCTTATGCAACAAATTGATGACATTTTATTTGTGGCTTTGATGTCTTTACATAGACTCGGGGATGGGAGAATCAATTTTCTTTCAACCAGAAATCAACTCAAGAATATATTTTTATAAAGGACTTCGAATCATAATCCTAAGGTCACTAGGTGTCACAACTTGGACCTACGACCTAGACGTGCCACGGCGAATAAGAACCCGAAGGGTCCCCAAAACAAGTCTCTTAGCATATTATTACACATCCTTGGTTGCAAAAGCAATTAAACAACAACAACAAGAAGAAGTATAAATGGGGATAAAGAGTCTAAGGGAATCCTTTGATATCATAAAAATATAAAGAATCAAGCTTATAGCATAGATAATCATAATATCCCAACAACACCTTTAAACTTAGAATGGAATGGGGGCAAGACACTCTCCATGCTCACCCTCATAATGTCAAATATCAACATAAAGAAGTCTTAGAAATAACAAGAGAGGGTAGATAGTGTCCTCGAATTTGAGGACTCACCAAGCTTATCTTCAAGACGTCAAACTAGCCACATGGAGAAGGATAGTCAAGTGGAGCTCTGGTTCCTACATGGTAATATCATGTAGGCATAGAGTATACGTTAGTATATTTGAATGTACTAAGCATGTAGGATGCAATGCAACAAAGAGTAGGCAACATAACCAAAATGCATAATTATAAGCAAAGGATAAGTAAGATATCAATATGGCATGCATGAACAATGATTTGAGTAAAACATGCTCTTAAGTCATAATCAATGAACATAAGCTCAATAGGGAAAATATATACTCAACCTTACACAAGTATGCATGAGAGTGGCCAAGTAGTTACCCACTCACCTTACGGTATAACCTTTTCGGAGAGTGTTGCCGATACCCCTACTTTATGACATAGTCTTTTAAGTAAGTAGTATGAGATGCCCCTTATCTTACGATACAATCTTATAGGTAAGAGAGATCCTACCTTACGGCATATCCTTTTCGATAGGTTGTCCCTACCTTACGATATAATCTTTTAAGTAGGAACCATGAGTTACTCTACCTTATGGTATGACCTTTTTGGTAGGTTATCCCTACCTTACCATATAATCTTTTAAGTAGGAACTATGAGTTACTCTCCTTACGGTATGGCCTATTCGGTAGATTATCCCTACCCTACAATATAATCTTTTAGGTAGGAGTACATAATAGCTCACCAAACCATCACATTAAAAGATCACAAAGAACTCCATATTTCTCATAAAAGTAAAACATAGTATAAAGGTTCAAAATCTCATTGTAGGTCATGGAAGCTCTTCAAGAGTTTAAAACATGTTTGGGAACCCATAAAGTATCATAACATACATGTCAAGTAAAATCACACAGTAATCCTTCATCAACATCAAGAATCCTTCCCAAGACATTTTATCAAACACTTGAAGGGTGTGTAATACTAGTCCAAAGTCATGCAATTCAAGAGTGAAGTAATATGAGAAAACTTAATGTAAATCCACTAACACTAGGTAATATCCTCTTGCAAGATATATTAAAACCCCTAATCAATTCACACATTAGATCATAGCTCTATAGCTCAAAACATTCATAATTGAACAACATTGCATAAAACCCCTATATAGTTTATACTCAAAATTCATAATAAGATATATCCATAGATAAACCAACTTGAAAAATATGCAATTTATATAAAAAAGAAAGGTTGGGAACCATGGTGAAAGGACCCAATGGTTGAAACCCACATACCTTAGACCTTGGATTTCTTGAAATTGGGTTGAGAAAGACTAAAAGCTTGGAAGGGGTTCTTGGAATCCAAAACTTGCACTAGAGTTTCATTGAATTTGTATTGAGGTTTTGGTAGAGGCTTTTGAGAGAATTTGAGAGTGTATTCAAATGGAGAGGAGTGAATTTGATAGTTAGGAATAGGATTTAGGTCTTTTGGGGAGATTAATATAGCACTAGAAGTCTAAAAAGGTCATTAGAATAAATAAAATGTACGAAAATACCATTAATGAAAGGTTGGAGAAATTGACAAAGTGTCACCTCACTTGAGGTTACACGGGTCGTGTGGCAGTCCGCGGGTCGTGTGGAGTGCCCGTGAGATGATACTTAGTCGAAAATTTGGAAGTTGGGACTCTTTGATGGGAGCCTCCACGGGCCGTGTGGTACTATATGGTCAATATAGTGGCTTGTGGAGCTACAATTGGAGAGAAAAAAAATGTTGCCAGGCCCCCACGCCAAAGGCTACAACTCGTGGAGCTTTCCACGGCCTGTGAGGATGGCCGTGGCACAACACTTAGCTAAGAAAACTCCTCCCACGCCCACTATTCCTCACTTACACACATCCCATGGCCAGCCACATGGCCCGTGCCATTGGCTGTTCCATGCATAAGACCAAAAATGACCTTTTCCAGACAAAACAGACCACAGGACTCGTCCAAAGCCTCACTGTCCATCTTAGTGCTCTTGTGACACTATTGCACGGGAGGATCTCACAAAAATGGTCATAACTCCTTCATGGGAATTCTAAATGAGGTGAAACCAAGTGTATTGGAAAGCTAGCTCAAAGAGCTTTCATTTGATATGTCGTGGGTCATCTAGTTCCGTGTGTGATAATAGTTATGATTATTTAAATTTTACTGTTGCATAAACCAACACCCAAAACTCAATCCATAGGGAAGTCTTGAACTCGTCGAATTACTAGAAGTCTCCCATGACCCTAGTACACTCCCCACCTAAACAAATGAGGCTTGAAACATGGATACATAATAGAATAAAGTATGGGGTGTCACATTGGGAGAACATAGCGAAAAGGACTTTGAGTCCTAATCCTAGTCCTAGAACAGAACGTAAAGGATTTCATGTCCTGAATCATTAAAGCATTTGGTTTAGTAATCCTGACTTTGATTATGTGTTTTGGAAATTATAACTTATCTAAGCGTGCTTCAATTGATATAAAAAAAATTGTGTCGTCATCTATAATACTTCAAGCCACGTGTCATTTTCAATAAATTTACATTTGACAAGCCTTGAAATAGGGGGTATCTATATACATATAAATTTTAGTGGATTAAATTCATACAAAATTTGAATCTAAATTCATGATCATTTGGATTAAATTAATTAATTTGGGCTTCACAAATTAATAAGTCTATTTTATTAATTTCAAGTTCAAACTCCATTTCGTCTTGAGGCCTAAGCTTATGCCTCATGTTAAGATGACTTGGCATCTCAGTTATGTTCAAGAACAACAAGAAAATACCATGTGTTCTCATGATATGCAATCTTGGTTAAAATTCAACAACCAATCAAAAATTAATCTTATCACATAGTATTTGTGATAAGCTTGATGACTTACAAGAACCAATCAGAAGAAGGTGAAAAAGTTCATCCACATTTGGACTGCCTTCCTCCTACAACTATAAATAGGAGGGTTACATAATCTTCTAAGGACATTGGGCTAGCACTGGAGAAAAGCTACAACACCAACTACATAGCTTTCTTCGAAGAGGTGGTCAACAGAATTCTTCCCGGAGATTGATTTGAAACAATGAAGTGCTGCCGACACTCCCAGATATCAAACACATCTCAAAGAGGTCTACATCATCCTACATTCGAGAAATATGGTACTACCGATTCTCGAACTATAGAAACACGTCAGGAAAGAAGAATTAAGAGAACAATGAAATTTTACTCATGAAAGATTTATCAATAAAATTATCTTTTCTTTTATTTATTTTGATTGAAGTTAATTTTTTGCATTTATGAAAAACTGTTGCGAACACTATTGTCAACCGTTGGCAGCATTCTCCCAAGCCATTGGGGGCATATTTGTTGCCCTCAGAATTACTTCTATGGTTATACCTTATAAGCTATGTAACCTCTTAGCCATTTATCTACCCTATTTATTTCTTTATTATCTTCCGATGTTAGACCCCGTATTTCTTTAAATCGAGGATAATTATCCAAGTGGAAAATCTTGTTGTGGATGTTGTGTGATTAGAAATTAAGTATATTTTTTTCGGTGTATGATTAGAGTATCAAGTGAAATTGGCATGCATAATTAAGTTGGAGTCGGAAGTCCTCAATTG
>JAABOM020041277.1:0-16492 GCA_011800125.2 Solanum clarkiae
CACCTTTAATTCCCGTAGTAACCCCTATTCTTCCATAGTTCTCACATTACAAAGATTATATATCTAAAACTACTATCAAGGATTTTTCTTTTCTCTTCCAAGGAAAAATCTCCATTGAAGACTAAGTCAAGCCAAATCCTCCATTATTCTTCACGTTTTTCAAGGAAATAAGTCAAGGTATGTGAATTTTCATCCATACTTTCTTATATCGAGATCTTTCTAGATTCTCAATTTTTTATATAATAATTTAATGGGTCTTCTTATCTTCTACTCAATTTCTTCAATGATGATCAAGATTATGACTATTGTTCTATTCTAATATGGATTCATTTCAATTACATGAAATTGATGATCTTCCCATGGAATTTCTTCAAATTCTTTTATGTTGTATGATTCTATATTGGATCTTATTCTATTATCATCCAATCGAATGAATTATTCTTCAATTATGGTCTTTTTACACAATTAAGCATGAATTATTATCTCATTACACGATTATGATAATTTTCAAGTGATTTCTTTATAAAGGCTTTCTAGAATTCATGATCACTAATATGGGTTATCATAATTATGATTTTAATTTATAATTTCCATTATAGTTATGTATGAATTTCATTAAATTTTATATTTTAAAGTTGATTTGATGTTAAACCCACAGCATGTTCCTAGTCTATATTGAATGATGATCATGAAGTATAAGGGATTATTTTCAAGGTTATGCAAAGTCACTCAATGATGTTTTATAAAATCTCTTGAATGAAATAATGATGAATGATGATTGTGAAAGGAAAATTCTCACCTACTAATGATGGACCCTTCTTTTGAATGGACAACTCTCAAATAATTAGATCCTGGGGTTTTAATGAGATACTCTTATTACTACGAAAATATGTTTTAATGCATATGAACGTATATGTCTATGATTATGCTTAAGCAATTCCATGAGATTTGACCTAGCACCAAATAGGTAATGAGGTAGGGTTCAGTAAGGGAATCCTAAGAAAAATCTTTTGATTCATTAACTATGTTCCACCATAGGAGCCCTTGTAGACTATGGTTAGTGGATCCGCATAGGCCCCTAAAGTTAAAGTTAATTATCTGATGCATAATGTTTTGAAGTTCTACCATAGCATGTAAATTCCCTTTTTCGTAATGGAAAGAATTCATTGAATATCATGTAGTAGTTCACGTAGTCTTATTTCCATGTATAGAAATCTCCCAAAAAAATGATTGTTTTACTTTAAGCCTTTAATGATTTTGATGTTTAGACCACAACTTATGATCATGTTTTACTTCATGCTTGTGTTATTGTGACCTTACATATCATGACTCATGCATCATGCTATCTATGTTATATTTATCTATATCCATGTGCATCATGCATTACTCACATACTTAGTACATTCCGACATACTAAGGCATATTTTGCCGAGATTATTAATAATGTAAGTTCTAGTGTTCCTTTTTCTTGAGACAATTTGTGAAGATTGTTGAAGACTTTGTGATGAGTCCTCATTCTTTGAGGGCAAGAAATGATACTCCACCTATGCTTGTTGTTTAGCTTTTATTGATACATTGAGACTATGCTATTACATTATTTTTTAGGGTGAGCTTGGAACAAGTCCATAACGCCAGCCTATGCTATGCTATTTTTAAAGGCATGATTGGACAATGTCTAAAAGTCTATGATCTAACTGTTGTTTTGACTAAATTTATCTTTCCCTTGTGATGTTTATATGAGGCCCCACCCCTCTTTCCATATAGTTTGTCATTTATGCTTTTACAGTCGCGCTATGTTTTTAAACATAGGGGTCAGGCTGCGTATATCCGGCCCCCCCTTACCCCGCAATGGGCGGGAGCCTTTGAGGCATTGGGGTAATGTTGTTGTTGATGTTGTTGTTGAATGCTTGATGATGTACTACAATGGCTTGATTGGGGTCCTTCGATGTTCCAATCATTGTGTCGTGCCTAGGGCTAGTGAACTGTAACACCCCACATCTTACAATATTAGTACTATGCAAAAGAAACATGATATAGTTTGGTCAAATTAACGCTCATTTTAAAAATTGCTTGAATCTAATGTTAGAGGGAGATATGTGCGTCTAACGCTTAAGAGGATTGATTGTGTACAAGTTTTATGTCAAGTTGAGGATATTATGGCCCTAAAAAAGTGAGATAATTGAGGTTCTTGTATGAATCAAGAAGGTAGTAGGTGAACCACCTATTTGCTTAGCTTAATTTGCTAGCTAAACGGAGATGAGGCCTGACGTCGAATTTGTCCAAGTCCGATTATGAATAAAGTCTGTGTTAAGAGTGTAACTTTAGCCCATGTTTTACCATCGTAAATGGAAAATACTTAAAGCCCAAGATTAATAATGAAAGGGACCAAACATCACAACCCACTTGACTAATTTGACCCAAACTAAGTGAAGAGGAATTAGGAAAATGGGAAGCCAAGGCCTATCAAATTTGAGACCCATTAAGGCCCAAGTGTGAGGGCCAACCTGCTGCATCACTAGATTATAAATACGTGTTAATATGTGGTCAAATGTTCAAGAAAAACTCAGCCAAAGTGACCCTTTAAAAGGGCTCAAAAATAGCCTTTTAAGTCATTTCACTTTAGAATAATTTTCAGCTTTCCTAAAGACTCTTTTTTTATCTGTAACTCACATCACAATGCAGCCAGTATAACCCTCTAGGGTTATTGAAGGAGACCTAAATCTTGAAGGCTAAGCTAAGTTGAAATATCTATGTATTTGTTATACTTATGCCATGAAAAACAAGAAATATATGCTGGTTATGCTTGTGAACAAAGGTTGGACAACATGTGTTTAGAAAGTTGCTGGACACTTGCTTTTTTTTTTTAGTGACTTCTCTATGGTTTATGGGTTGTATTATGAAGACAAGTTGATGTTATTAACATTGTTTAAGTTATAGATATTAATCTAAGGTTGCTACCCTGATTTTGTTTCATTTAAAAATGAGTTTTATTGTGCTATATTAAGTGTGATTTTGATTAGAACTTGAGGGCTGATGGATGGAAGGCTATTGCCTCTTTTCCTTCATGACTGCTTTGGTACTTTACTGAGACTTTTTTAAGGCTGTTTATATATATATATATGTGTGTGTGTGTGTGTATGTTGACGAAAGTTTTGGTAAAGTTGAAATAGGTTCGGGATTGTTGATATCGAAATGTAGCGAGAATACGAATGTGATACTGCCTATTTGTGTGTTGTGCAGGATTGTCATGTCTTGTACCTTGTGAACTACTGTAAGACTATTTAGGTTATAAAACAAGATGTATATGACATGTACATAATAATGGTTGATAGGAAAATACGATTATAAGTGAGAAGGTTGAAGGAATGCCTTTGGGTCGCTAAGTATAAACTTGCTGCCCGGGTGTTAGTTTTTTTGATATTGGGCTGCCAAGAAGTATTTCTTTGCTACTAATACTAGTCTTATATCCTAATATATAGTAGATAAATATTTGAGGGAAAAAGAGGTCACTCCAAGGTAGTAACGGGATCATACATCGAGGTATGTAGGGCTACTTGATTTCATATTACTTGGCATGAAACCTAGGTTCTTCCTTGGTTCATAAAGGCTCTTATCTACTCTGACATAATAAACAGCCATGTCTTCACTCTTTCACATGTTCATAAGCTCCCATACATAGTCACTTTGCAACCCTACATACATACTTAGATACCAAGATACACGAGTTCGTTCTACTAAATGAAGTTCATGTGTTGTTCCACCTCCTATGCATTTCATTATTTGTGTAACCTACTACTTTCATTTTGGTGTTGTCTTTTGTGATTATTTATATTTCATAGGTTGTATTAACAGTCCTCTAGTTCAAATTTATAGCCACGAGAACAATCATCTTAAAAGTATTTGGAAGATAAAGTATATTGCTTATTGATGCGTGGTAACCCGAGGGGTGGAAGAATCACCTAGCCAGGGTCGATCCTATCATGGAGGATAGCCCAAGAAGTGAAAGGAAAAGCCTAGCCAGTGCCAATCCCGATATAGATTTACCACTGATCATTTGGTCATTTGTATTACTTGTTATGCACAGATTATATAGTGAAGGTAAAGTAATAAAATGAACATAAAGTAAATGATCCCACAGTACAACTAAGGGTAGTCTCTTATCCTACACCAGTGCATAGTTTTATTTGAGTTGTTACTTCGTATACAATATTTTCTTCCTTACATATTCAGTACGTTATCTCGTACTGACATCCCTTATGGGGGACCTGTATTTCATGTTTCAAGTACATGTGCTAGTAGATCTCCCCAGTAAGAGTACAGGATATCCAGTTGCTGTTACCAAGCTCTAGGTTGCTTCGGAGCTTTGTGTGTGTAGAGCTTATATTTTTTTGGTATTGTATAGTTAGTCAAGGCGGGGACTGTCCCAACCCTTATGAGATACTTTTCCTTACCTAGAGCCTTTGTAGACTATGTAAATTAAAGTCTGGTCATGTCTTATACTTTTGACAACGTGGCCCCAATGACCTGGCCATATGCATTTCCTTTTGGCTTGTTATTACTATTTTTTTTCTTAAAGGCATATTGAATATAGAAATCCCTTATAATATGTATAGAAAGCGTACAACACAGGTTGGCTCTCCATTACCTCACAAAATCACTATGCTCAATTCTATTTTGATTTTTTATGTCGGTTCCCATTTTTAGTCATTATTGTCACTCTATTGGTTAGTTCGCAAGACCATTACATGTTTGTTAATAGTAGATAGAACTGATCTTTTTTTAGGTACTAATCATTTTTTTGTTTCTTTGCATGAACTAATTTGGGTTCAAATCTTTATTGGGAATGGTTGCCAGTCCACCTTAATGCGACTTTAGATGTGACAGAAGAGGTATCAGAGTGGGTGATCCTAGGGAGTTTGCAAAGCCGTTTCTATGTAGAATCTTATTTATCGATGTGTTCTGCAGTACATTTATAAGCAGGAGGCTACGTGGCATTTAGGAGTTGTCGCTTTCTTTTCATTCTTTAGATCTTTCCATAGAACCAAGTGTAATAGGTGGATTATGTCTAACTCCTAAATTATTTTGTACAAAAAGTATGCCAGAAATCTTGAAGAATAAAGGTAAAGGGAAGGAAGTAGAAGTGGTGGTTGGTATACCTAATCAGGTGAGATAACGAAATGAGGCTCAAGATGAGTCTCTGTCACAGACATCTCCAACTCCTGTAGTTCCTGATGACCCCGAAAGTAGTAAAATTCCCCCAGAACCACCTATCGATGCTACCGTGCAGGATTAGAGAAATGCAGTCCAACTATTGACCCGTCTAGTGGCTGGCCAAGGTAAAAGAAACAAAGTTCCATTTATATGTGCAGGTGATGTTAATAGGGTAGCTAGCACGAGGATATGTGACTTCCTTAATTTGGACCCTTCATCCTTCATTGGGTCAGATCCTAATTAAGATCCCCAAGACTTTATTGATCAGATTCAATGCACTTTAGATGTTATACATGTAAGTGGTACAGAAGCTATCGATTTAGTGACATATAGGTTGAAGGGTGTGGATATATTGTGCTATGAAGCTTGGAAGCAATCTAAGTGTATAGATGCACCCCCAACTACCTGGAAGGAGTTCAAAAAGGCTTTTATTGACCATTACTTTCCATTACAGATCCGAGAGGCCCATGCAGTTTAGTTCTTGAACCTCCACCAAGGGAATATGAGTGTGACAGAGTATAGCCTTCAATTTAATTCCCTAGCCAGATATGCTCCTAATGTAGTTGTTACTATGTCAGATAGAGTTCATCGATATGTGGACACATTGGATATGTATCTGGTCAGAGACTGTACCATTGCTTCCTTGAATAAATACATGGATATAGCAAGAATGCAAGCTTTTGCACAGAAAATAAAGGATCAGAGGCCAAGGAAAAGGACAAAAGAGTTACAAAGGGCTCAATCCAAGAGGGCCAGGTCTACGGGGCATTTTATACCGTCCCCAGGTGAGCTTAAGCCTCAGTTTTCTAATAGACCATCATCCTCCTACTTTACAGCCAGTGCTCCACCACAACTCAAATGGTCTAGATGAATCAGTTTGGTCAACGAGGTGAGGGACAAGTACACGGACAACAGTATATTCGGTAGGTCAGCAAATGACTCCTAGGCAGCCTTGTAAAAAGTGTTGAAGAAGTCATTTAGGTATATGTCATGTTAGGACAGATGCTTGTTATTGGTGTAGTGCGCCAGGGCATATGATAAGAGATTGCGCGAGGAGGCGTGTGGGTAATATAGAACAATCTATTGGGTCAAATATTGTATCATCATCATTAGTTCCTCCATTAGGTAGGGGTCAACAAGTACCTGTGAGTCGTTGTAGAGGTGTAAGAGGGGAAACTAGCTCTACTGGAGTCTAGAATCGCACTTATGCTGTAAGGATTCGACAAAATTTGGAATGTGGTACAGGTACATTGATCATCTTTTCATATAATGTATATGCATTAATTGACCCTAGTTCTACACTATCATACATCACTCCACTAGTTGCTGGGAAGCTTAAGAGAACACCCAAATTATTGACAAAACATTTGAAGTGTCTACACTAACCGGTGAATCTATTATGGCTAAAAGGGTTTATTATGATTATGTACTAACTGTTTATGACCATGACACATTGGTCAACCTTATTGAACCAGAAATGGTGGAATTTGATGTTATAATAGGTATGGACTGGTTAGCTTCTTTCCAAGCCACCATGGATTATCGAACTAAGTGAGTGTACTTCCACATTCCAAATGAGGCAGTTCTTGAATGAGAAGGCAATGTTGGGGTGCCAAAGGGTAAGTTTATCTCTTATATTAATGCAATAAAGATGATATCTAAGGGATATATATGTCAATTAGTAAGAGTAATGGATATGGAGGTAGAATCGCCAACTCTTCAATCAGTTCAGTAGTGAATAAATTCGTTGATGTGTTCCCTGAAGAACTTCCACGCTTACCCCCAGAACGAGAAGTAGATTTTGGTATTGACTTACATTCAGGTACTCAACCTGTTTCTATCCCTCCATATATAATGGCCCCGGCAAAATTGCATGAATTAAAAGAGCAGTTAAAAGACATATTGGAGAAGGGTTTTATAAGACCTAGTGTGTCCCCTTGGGATGCACCAATGTTATTTGTATGTAAAAAAGATGGCACTTTGAGAATATTTATCGACTATAGACAATTGAATAAGGTGACAATTAATAATAAATAACCCCTCCCCAAGATTAATGATTTATTTGATCAGTTACAGGGTGCGAAATGCTTTTCAAAAATTGATTTGAGATTAGGTTATCACCAAGTGAGGGTGAAGGAGATAGATATACCTAGGACTGCTTTCAGAACTCACTATGCTCACTTTGAATTTCTTGTTATGTCATTTGGGCTAACGAATACACCAACAGTTTTTATAGATCTCTATGAATAAGGTATTCAAGTCATTCTTGGATGTGTTCGTGATAGTATTTATAGATGATATTTTGGTATAGACAAGATCAAAAGAGGACCATGCGAATCACTTATGACAAGTGTTACAAGTTCTTTGTGATAGACTATTGTTTGCCAAATTCTCTAAATGTGAATTTTTTCTAAACTCAGTGGCATTCATTGGTCATATTGTGTCTGATGAGGGAATAAGGGTTTATTCACAAAAGATAGAGGTTGTGAAAGATTAGCCAAGACCAACGACACCCACGTAAGTTCAGAGCATCCTAGGTTTGGCAGGTTATGAAAGGGCATTTGTTGAAGGTGTTTCTTCTATTTTTGCACCTCTAACAAAATTGACACATAAGGCAACCAAGTTCCATTGGAAAGATGCTTGTGAAAGGAGCTTCCAGGAGCTGAAAAATAAGCTGACTTCTGCACCTGTGTTAGTACATCTAGAAGGAACCAAGGGGTATGCAATGTATTGCGTTGCTTCAAGATTTGGCTTTGGGTGTGTACTGACACAACATGGTAGGGTAATTGCTTATGCATCTAGACAACTACGACCACATGAGAAAAACTATCCAACACATGATCTTGAGCTAGCAGCGATTGTGGTTTCTCTGAAAATATAGCGTCACTATTTTTATGGGTTCACGTTGACATATATATGGATCATGAGACTTTTCAATACATTTTTAAGTAGAAAAACCTAAATTTAATACAGCAAAGATATCTAGAGCTAATAAAGGATTACGACATTGATATACTATACCATCCGGGGAAGGCAAATATGATAGTTGATGCTCTGAGTCATAACGCAATCATGAATACTGGTGATCAAGTTGTGGTAAGTCAACGAGTGGCTAAGGATCTACGTCAGCTAACCATTTTGGGCATTCTCCTTCTTGAAACTCCAAAGAAAATGGTTATTATACGTGATGCAGCAACGTTTTCTTTAGTAATGGAGGTGAAAGAAAAACAATTCGAGGATCCTATTCTACGACAGCTTAAGGAAAAGGTGAGTCAGGGTACGATAAAGGGCATTGACCTTACACAAAATGGAGTAATTTATTGACAAAATAGATTATTCGTGCCTGATATTAATGGACTAAGGCAAAGGATAATGAAAGAAGTCCATCATTCCCGATATTCCATCCATCCAGGATCAATTAAGATGTATCGTGACTAAAGGGAATGTTTTAGTGGGGAGGCATGAAAAAGGACCTTGCAGAATTTGTGGCTCAATGTCCAAATTACCAGCAAGTGAAAGTAGAACACCAAAAGCCAGGAGATTATATGCAATGTATAGATCTTCCACCATGCAAGTGGGATATGATCAATATGGATTTTGTTACCGGGTTGCCTCGCTCATTTTAGAAGTTTGACTCCATATGGGTAATAGTTGATGGACTCACAAAGTCAGCACACTTCTTGCCAGTCAGGAGTGACCATATAGTTGGAGAGTATGCCAAGCTATACCTCAAAGAGAAATTCAGGCTACATGGAGTCCTAATATCCATTATGTCTGACCGAGGAGCTCAATTCACTGCAAAGTTTTGGATGTCCTTCAAAAGGAGTTTAGGGGAACAAGTGAATTTGAGTAAAACATTCCACCCTCAAACAGACGATCAAGCAAAATGCATCGTTCAGACACTTGAAGATATGTTGTGAGCTTGTGCATTGGGCTTTAAAGGTAGTTGGGTGGACCATTTGCCACTTGTTGAATTTTCCTCTAATAATAGCTACCACGCAAGTATCAAGATGGAACCTTATGAAGCTTTGTATGGAAGGAAATGTAGATTGCCAGTTGGATAGTTTGAAGTGGGTGAAACCACCTTGCTTGGGCCAGATCTAGTACAACAAGCCATGGAAAAAGTTAAGGTAATAGAGTAGCAGCTAAAAATAGCCCAAAGTCATCACAAATCATATGCGAATTCTAGAAGGAGAGGACTGGAATTCTTAGTAGGGGATTGGGTTTTTTTAAAGGTGTCTCCAATAAAAGGGGTTATGAGGTTTGTTAAGAACAGAAAACTGAGCCATCATTACGTAGGGCCATATAAAATTATTAAGAAGTTCGGGCAAGTTGCATATGAACTAGAGCTACCCCAAGAGCTTTCAATGGTTCATCTAGTTTTTCATGTCTCAATGCTTCAAAAATGCATAGGTGACCCATCCCTTATCACTCCTATTGAGGATGTGAAGGTTACAAAAGATGTCACATATGAAGAGGTACCAATACTATTCTAGATCGTCAAGTTAAGAAGTTAAGAATTGAAGAAATTGCTTCAGTAAAAGTACTTTAGAGAAACCAACAAGCAGAAAAAAATAACATGGGAGGCTGAGGACGCGATGAAATAAAAATACCCTTACTTATTTGAAGCTAAAGAGGAAGTCCAGCGTGTATAATTGGGACACTAATAGGTACATGTGATTAAATACTTAGTGTGTTGTCACAAGTTTGTGTAAGTAAAGGCTTAAACTTTGTTAAGATATGCAATTGTGCTAATATTTGAGGATGAATTTTCCTAAGGGGAGAGGATATAACACCCACATCTTACAATACTAATACTATACAAATGAAACATGATACGGTTTGGTCAAATTAGCGCCATTTTAAAAAGTGCTTGAATCTCATGTTAGAGGGAGATACGTGCGTCTAATGCTTAAGAGGATCGATTGCATACAAGTTTTATGTCAAATTGAGGAGATCATGGCCCTAAATAAAGTGAGAGAATTGAGGTGCTTGTATGACTCAAGAATCTAGCAGGTGAATCACCAATTTTCTTAGCTTAAATTTGCTAGCTAAATAAAGACGAGGCCCGACATCGAATTTGTCCAAGTCCGGTTATGAATAAAGTCCTTGTTAAGAGTGTAAATTTAGCCCGTGTTTTACCATTGTAAATGGATGATACTTAAATCCCAATATATTAAAGGCCCAAATACATCACAACCCACTTGACTAATTAGGCTCAAACAAGGTGTAGAGGAATTAGGAAAATGGGAAGCCAAGGCCCATAAACTTTGAGACCCATTTAGGCCCAAGTGTGAGGGCCAAACTGCTGCATCACTAGCTTATTAATGCATGTTAATATATGGTCAAAAGGTCAAGAGAAAGTTGGCCAAAGATACTATTTAAAAGGGCTCAAAAACATCCCCTTTAATTCATTTCACTTTGGAACAATTTTCAGCTTTCCGAAAGACTCTTTTTTTCACTTTACTTCACTTTACAAGGCAGCCAATACAACCCTCTAGGGTTCATGAAGGAAACCTGAATCTTGAAGGCTAAGTAAAGTGAAAATATCCATGTATATTTTATACTTATTCGATGACAAACAAGAAATATATGCTAGTTATGCTTGTGAACAAAGGTTAGACAACATGTGTTTAGAAAGTTGCTGCACACTTGCCTTTATTTTTGGTGACTTCTCTATGGTTTGTGGGTTGTATTATGAAGAGGAGATGATGTTTCTAACATGGTTTAAGCTATAGATATTAATCTAAGTTTGCTACCTTGATTTTGCTTCATTTAAAAATGAGTTTTATTATGCTATCTTAAGTGTGATTTTGATTGGAACTTGTGGGCTGATGGATGGAAGCCTATTGCCTCACATCCTTCATGACTGCTTTGGTACTATTCCAAGATTATTTTATGGTGGTTTTTATGTATAGATGTGATGAGGATAGTTTGGGTAAAGTTGAAATAGGTTCGGGATTGTTGACGTTGAAATGTAGAGAGAATACAAATGTGATGCTGCCTATTTGTGTGTTGTACAGGATTGTTATGTCTTGTACCTTGTAACTATTATAAGACTGTTAAGGGAATAAAACAAGATGTATATGATATGTACATAATAATAGTTGTTAGAAAATACGATTATAAGTTAAAAGGTTGAAGGAATGCCTTTGGGTCGCTAATTATAAGCTCGTTGCCCGGGTGTTAGTTTTTATGATATTGGGATGCTAAGAAGTGTTTCTTTGTTTCTAATACTAGTCTTATTTCTTAATATATTGTAGATAAATATTTGAGGGAAAAAATGGTCACTCCAAGGTAGTAACGAGGTCATACAATGAGGAATGTATGGCTACTCGATTTCGTATTACTTGGCATGAAACTTAGGTGCTTCCTTGGTACATAAAGGCTCTTATCTACTCCGACATAACAAACAACCATGTCTCTACTATTTCACATGTTCATAAAACTCCTATATATAGTTACTTGCAAGCCTGCATACATACTTGGATACCAGGATAACGAGTTTGTTCTACTAAATAAAGTTCATATGTTGTTCTACCTCTTATGCATTTCATTATTTGTGTAACCTACACCTTTCATTATCGTGTTGTCTTTTGTGATTATTTACATGCCATATGTTGTATCTACAGTCCTCTAGTTCAAATATCTTGACCACCAGAAGAATCATCTAAAAAGTAATTAGAAGATAAAGTACATTGCTTATTGATAGGTGTTAACCCTAGAGGTGGAAGAATCACTTGGCCAGGGTCAATCCTATCATTGGGAGTATCCCAAGGGGTGAAAGTAAAAGCCTAGCCAAGGCTGATTCGATAGAGATTTAGCACTAATCAGTTGGTCATTTGTATTACTTGTTGTGCACAGATTATACAGTAAAGGTAAAGTAATAAAAAGAACATAAAGTACATGATCCCACAGTATAACTAAGGGTGGTCTCTTATCCTATATCAGTGCATAGTTTCATTTGAATTGTTACTTCATATACTGTATATCCTTTCTTACATATTTAGTATTTTATCTCGCACTGACATCCCTTACAGGGGACCTGCATTTCATGTTGCATGTACAGGTGCTAGTAGATCTCCCTAGTAGGAGTACAGGATATCCAGCTGTTGTTACCAAGCTCTAGGTTGCTTCGGAGCTTTGTGTGTCTAGAGGTTATATTTTCTTTTATTGTAAAGTTAGTCGAGGCGGGGCCTTTCCGAACCCGTTTCAGATACTTTTCCTTATCTAGTTGCTTTGTAGACTGTGTAAATTAAAGTCTGGTCATGTCTTGTACTTTTGACAATGTGGCCCCAATGGCCTAGCCATATGCATTTCCTTTTGGCTTGTTAATACTATTTACTTTCTTAAAGGTATGTTGAATGTAGAAATCCCTTATAATATGTATAGGAAGCATAGGATACAGGTTGGTTCTTCTGATCCTTATCAGCAATAGATGCTAGTCCGCCTTAACGAGACTTTGGGCGTGATATTAATGATCGCATGATAAGTATGGGTGTTTGTTGAATTGGTTAATATCCTAGAAAAAATGAATTAGCAAAGGTCTTACATCAGTTTGCTATTCATTTATATGAGTTACTTTAGGACTCTCATGTGAATTATGTGAGAGATAGAGTAGATTCACATGTAGATACTACTTGAGAAATCATTGTAGTTACAAGCAAGCTAACCTACCCATAGGGATAATTTGAAGTTATGTGTAGTGGATGGTTTGAATTCTAATTGTTTCCCATTTCCCCAGTTCCCTAGATTCCTTGCTTTATATTTTCTTACCCTAAATTCCCATTTCCTTATTTCAGTTTGTAGCTTAATTTCCCCAATTTTGTAGTATTTGTTTGTTCATGTTTCAAAATCAAACTAGTTACTCATAGTCCTTAGTCTATTGAATCACCCTCATATTGTTCCTTGTGGGATCAATATCGACTATTTAGTTGAGTTATATATCGAAACGATCACTGTATTCCTTGCTTGTTTTGTAGTACAATTGAGCATTATCAGCGTAATAACCAAGTAAATTCATTTATATCATAAGAATAAGCCAACTTCATGCTTGCATAAGGTGTTGTTATACTGCCCATTGTGTAAATTGGAATAACATTAGGGTCTTAGGTCACTCTTCTAATCATGACCAGAAGCATACTCAATCGTTTAATAAAGTTCATATAGAAGAAATGCGATTGAAACAAAATTGAATCATAATTGAATGAACTCACGTCAATTTCATAAGCCCTATTAAAAATGTAATTGAAATTTCTTGTAAATCATTTGAAAATCATGAAAATTAGAGAAATCATCACAATTCATACATAATCAAGTGAAATAATCCTGTAATTTATCATAATCTGGGTAATTTGAGAGAAATCATAAAAACCCATAAAATTCATCCTTTAAACTTGAGAAACAGTTGAGTTTAGATTGGTCTCCATGGAAAATAGGTCTATGGATGAAGCCTACTTACCTTGATAAAAAAACTCAAAAGAGATTGGAGGAATTAATCTAGATCGTTCTTGGAAAGCGTGAAGCCTTATGCTTTAATTGTGAGTCCCTTTGAGAGAAGCCTCTTGAAATTTTTAGGGAGATTTGGGAGAGAACGAGTTTGAGAGTAGTTTTAATAGTGTTGAGATAGTTAGGGCAATTATTAGGGTTAAAACAACATGGTTTAGGGAATTAACAGATGAGAAATGATCCAAAGTCCTTCATTAAAATCGTCCTGACCCAGTCTACGAGGGTGGTGTATGAGTCATAGATCTACTAATGACTTATGGTATCTAGCTTTTGTTCTGGTTACATTTTTTATTTCTGAAGATGTCTCTGAACCACACTTTATAAAACCCTTACTACGATTTGTCATTTTGTTTACATGCTGTAAAGACCACTCATAGACTACCTCCCAGACATAGAAAAATTTTCTTTCCTTATGCCCATTCTACGAAACATATCCATGATCCATAAACAGTACCATAGTCTATAAACCCCACTAGTAAGTCCAGTCCATATTTTGCCAAATTTTAAGTTCCTAGTGCTCTATTAATGTATCCTATTTATGAGTCATTTTCCAGAGTATGACTCATACTAGGATCTTGTAACTCGACTTTCATTTTCCAAATTTTTCCAAGAATTTGTGCCAAACCACAAGACTTATCCATGACCTATGGTTCAACTAACAATCTATAGATGGGCTCGCACTCTCAATCCAGACACAATCTTTGCAAATTTTCAGCTTTCTAACTTTACAATGTATGAAGTGTTATAATATCTTCTCCTTGGGATCATGCATCCTTGAATGAGTCAAAAGTAGCTTGAATAGAGTAAAAAGACAACCAACAACCAAATCATAAATGCAAAATTCAACTTAAACATCACCTTCATAAAATGGCCAAGCTTATGTGTCAAATATCATTCAAAACAATGTCGTGACCATGCAAGCATGCAATATTATAAGAAAAAATGGATGTGTAAGAATTTTGGAGGAATAGTTCATATTTAGTTACTTTAGGCTTAAATAGAAAGAAAGAAATAAGGATATTATTTCATCATGTCCGCTTCCACTTCCCAAGTAGAAGGAAGTAAGGATATTGTTTCATTATGTCCGCTTTCACTTCCCAAGTAGCACTCTCAATTTGTTGGCTCCATCATAACACCTTAACAGATGCAACTTCCTCATTCCACTATCTCTTCACTTGCTAATATAAAATCTCAACTGTTAGCTCTTTATAAGCCAAATTTCCTTCAATTCTAATATCCTCTAAAGGAACAATAGAGTTAGGATCACCAATGAATTTCTTCAACATCGACACATGGAATAGCAGATAAATCGCAACTAACTCCATCGGCAAATATAATTCACAAGCTACTTTCCCAATTCATTTTAGCATCTTATAAGGTCCAACATATTTAGGACATATTATCCCCTTTTTGCATAATGTTTTACACCCTTCATGGGTGAAACCTTCAAATAGACCAAATCACCTGCATCAAACTCAAGGTCCCTTCTTCCAATATTTAAAACTTAGGGTCATCTCCCCATGCCCATTTAAATGTGAAGGCACCCATACTTAGCCCTTTTTTCAACTCTATAACTCACAAAACCCTCTCGAAAAACTCTCTAAGACTCTATCATTTCTCTCATTGAAATATAAGGATTTCAAACTCAATTTTGGCAATCAAGGACACATTTCAAGCTCTAAGTCTACTTCAATTTCATATCAAGGAATTCAAGATTTAAGGTATGTGAGTCTTCATCCATGGATAAAATCTCAACCTTCTCTTTTTATGAAAATTACATAATTTCATGTTATATTTCCTATGAATATCTCTTATTATGAAATATAAATATAAATTATGGCGGGGTTTTATCAATTATTGATTGATTATGCCCGAATATCTATTTCAAGCTTATTCCATGAATTGACTTTATCTATTGAGACTATACATGATTTGATCAATGAACTATGAACTATTATGAGATTTTGTGATGGATTTCAGTATACCCAAAATAAGGGTTTTACTATAATGTTGGTGGGATGATTTGCATTGAGTTTTCTTATCTTATTCACTCTTGAATTTCATGATTTTGAACAAGTATAATGGACCCACCATGTGTTTGATAAAATTATATGACAAGAATTCTCAAGTTATTGATCATCTATTACATGATTTAAAAGTCAAGTGACTTCATGATGATTAAGGGCTTTCAAGCATGCATTGAATTCCTAAAAAGTATCTATAAATTTACAAGTATCAAGTTAAGTCCTATATAATAATTTTTACCTCTTGTGAGCCATTCATGTTAAAGCAACGGCCTATGTATGATTACGATTTACTCTCATGTTCATGTTAGGTTCACTAGTAGAGGTCAAGTGTGTTTATGAGCTACTTGAGTCATGTTCTTACAAGCTATTCATTTTATTAAGTATAATTATTTCAAGTATTCCATGGGATTTCACTTAGCAATGATTGAGGCTTAAGATGAGGACTCAACTCAAGGGTTTCTCATATAAAGTCTTTAGTCTCTAAACTATGTGCCACCATAGGATTACGATTACTATCCTTGCCATACTAGTGGATCCATCTAGTCCATGTTATCATGTTTGGTTTTCCTTGGCAAGTGAACAATACTTCGTCGGGGGGTGTCATGCCTTTTCACCTGAACTGAGAGGGATCAGGCCTCGGAGTCTAAGTTATATTTATTTGGTCTATGTTGGTTGAGGTCTCTTCCCATATATATATATATATATATATATATGATATATTATGCAAGCTGAATGACTTACAAGCA
>JAABOM020041287.1:0-16492 GCA_011800125.2 Solanum clarkiae
AGCTATACCTGAAAGAAGATTCAGCCGAAGATCTGGCATATGGCGGACATCCTTCAAAGTGATTGTACTCCCGGAACTTGTCTTTATCTGGACATCACCAATTCCTACAATCCTAGAGGAACTGGAATTCCCCATCTTTACAGCTCCAAAGTCTCCAGCTTTATACGTTGTGAAGTCTTCCTTATGTGGAGTAACGTGGTAGGAAGCTGCAGTATCTACCACCCATTCCGTATCTTCTCTTGAGATGTGAAAGCATGTCTCATCGTGGGTTGAACAATAAGCTACATCTCCAATAATAGTAACTAATGTTTCTCCACCCTTGTTCTTCGGCTGCGAACAGCTCTAGGCTTGCTCCTCTTTCCATTTGTAGCAGTTCTTCTTCATTTGTCCTTCAATTCCACAATGATGGCACTTATATGTGGGTTTCCTGCCACCAGTGGATCTGCCTCTACTCTTGCTTCTGCCTCAACATTTGTCTTTGCTACTCTTTTGTTGCTTCCCCCGGTTCTCTGTGACAAAGGCATGGGTCTGATCTGTGCCCATGTCCTTTCTCCTTGCCCCTTCACTAAATAGAGCATCCTTGACCATTGACATGGTAAGTTTGCCATTTGGGACTGAGTTGCTGAGTGATACGACCAACGTTTCCCAACTATCGGGAAGGGAATTGAGTAGTAGCAGCGCCTGAACTTCATCGCCAAATGGCATCTTTATAGACAACTACTGGTTGACCAACTTCTGGAACTCACTGGTATGCTCGGCAATTGAAGTTCCATTTTTAAGCTTCATGTTGACTAAACGCCTCATCAACAGGGCTTTATTTCGAGCGGTCTTGGCCTGGTACATGTCTTCCAACTTCTTCCAGAGGGTATATGCGTCTGTCTCTTGTGCAACATGGTGGAAGACACTATGATCAATCCATTGACGGATTTGACCTATAGTTTTTCGGTTTGATTTCTTCTATTCTGACTCCTTGGTGGGATCAGGATTTTCACCTTTCAATTCGATAGGATCGAATAAATCTTTACAGCTTAGGAGATCCTCCATCCGAGGTCTCCACAACGTGTAGTTAGTGGCAGTGAGCCTAATCATGACTCCAGAAGATTATGTTGACTCTTCTATGGTCATTACCACCTTGCAATAGCTTAATTCACCAAAACGAGGTTGGATCTTGAAAAATGGAGTTCACCGTTACGTCCAGAATGGTAAAAAAAGGTGGAATTGACACTTCAAGGCCAAAATTCCACTATTGGATAGAATAATAATTTTGAAAACTTTGGGGATCAAACTGCAATTTCAAAAAGATCAAAGGTCAAACTGTAATTTCAGAAAGATCAGGGGCCAATCTATTATTTCTTAAAAATTGAGGGATCAAACTAAAATTTTAGAAAACTTGAGGGGTCAATGTGTAATTTTTAAAACTATTGTAGATTCCGGCTATGAACAGTATTTTCGGTCGTCCTCCCCGTCGTTTTCTGGTGAACAGTGTCGTCATCTCCGGCAGAACTCCGGTGAACAGTATTTCCGTCACTGACAAAATTCTAGCAGAGTTAACCGAACTTTGACTGCGATTTCTGGGCTTGTTTGAACTTCGATTAGGTCTTCGTTTGGTGCGTTGGACTCCGTTCGACGAGACGAATCCAATGGTGCAGTCAAAATTAGATTTTGAACAAAGCTCAGAAAATCCGGTGAACAATCTCCGGCAAAACTCCGGTGAACAATATGGTGCAGTTAAAATTAGATTTTGAACAAAGCTCAGAAAATCCGGTGAACAATCTTCGGCAAAACTCCGGTGAACAATATGCCCGTCACCCAAAAAAAATTCGACCAACGCTTCTAACTTGGCTCTGATATCAGTTGTTGAAGCCAAGGGAACAATAAAACGTTGGTAAACACAAATTTGAGAGAAAAATTTCTTCTATTACTCACAAGAATGGATTACAAAATAACTCTTGCCAACTTTTGACAATTAAACCTGCATACACTCATATAAAAGGAGTTGTTGAGCTCTTTCACTAAACACACCAAAAAACACCAAGACAAGAGTGAAGAAAGGTGTGAGTTTGAGAGTTATTTTATAATTTATTTTTGTGAGTAATAGAAGAAATTTTTCTCTCAAATTCGTGTTTATCAACGTTTTATTATTCCCTTGACTTCAACAACCTTAAAAAAAAAAAAAAAAAAAGAGAAGTTGAAATTTTTTGGTTAACTAAACTATAAATAATGGTGAACATCAACTATCAAAGGATGTAGGTAAAGCTGTTTATGGGCTTCAAACTGCACAAGTTTATGGCAAGTACTAGTCTAAGTTTAGAATAAGGCCAAGTATGCTCGAATTAAAGACAGAAACCAAGCATTATACATGACACAAGGTAAAGATAATAAACACACAATAACAAGTTGCCAACATAACCCGAAATATCCAACAAAAAAAGCCTTAAGACATGGATTCTAGATAATTTAACATGATAGAAGGACTATCCGCTCAAAATTCGCGTGAATCAACATATAATTACATATTCAAGCTCAATCTAAGGAACTAAAAGTCATATCCTACCTAGAAGGAGATTTTTTTTTTCAAACGCCTTTGAATACAAATTTGGATCACAATATTGATACAGTGGTTTAACCAAAATCATATAAAATAGAAACTGCCCAAAATTGGAGTTCAAAACAAAGATGTGAGAACCATGCCAAAAAACTCAGAATTGACTCCATAAGAAGGTTCTTATTAGCTCCTGGAACTTGTATTCCAAAACAGAGCACAATTCAGGACTTGGAATAACTCACGCTTTAAAATCCACAATTAAAGCAAAGAACAAGAGACTAGCAGAGCCTTCGGGGCCAAAATTACCTCAATCCAACAAGCGCCGAGACTCTAGAACTAAGCTTCGCAAACACACCGGACTTGGAATCACCAAAATTGAACACCCACATCCCTAAAAATCAAATTTTAATGTTTTCTTTGAAGGGTTGTTCGCACCTTATCTTATTTAAAAAGACCAAACCAAAATGATTGTCGTGAACGTGGCAAAGAGAGCTCGCGTACACAGAAGCCACTGGGGTTGGCCTTTTGAACACAGTAGGCCAGCTTGCAAATGCAAAGGCAAAGGTGCCTAGCCACCGTGAACATAGCCATGGTCCCTGCCAACATGAAGGGCAAATACGTCGTACACCATTTGATGCATAACAACTGTGCTTTGACAAGTTTGAAATCTTTGATGGGGTGGGATCCCATACTATCCCATCAAATTCAATGTTCTAGACTCAACGACAATGTTAAAATTTCCAACGGATGTTGTTTCAACAAAATGTGCATCCCACACCCAAGTGTCCTTTTTAGCCCATTTCCACAAAACATCTCGATATTAGCCTAGGAGCCTCACGAACCCATTGAAAGGTCATTCTAGAACAACTCGACATCTCAGAGTTGACCATGCTAATGAAATTCTCATTAGGGCATGTTATCAAAGAATATTGACCATAGTTGAACTTAGGTTAAAGCTTAAAGGCTAAAATATCTAATGACACAAACTTACATCGAAAACCTCTTGACCTGAGCTGATCATGCAACTAGCCCCAAATGACCCTTTCGAATCTAATGGAACCATCAGAATTACATTCTAAGGTTGAATACTTGAAGTTTTGGACTAAAGTTAACTTTTAAAGTTTCAAAAGCTCAAACACAGAACGTGCGTAGAATTTAAACAAATGACCAGGCAATCAAATTGTCGATGCCAGCTAACTTGGGGTCATCGTAGGAATGCTAAAAATGATGAAAAGAACGCATTAATACAAAAATGACCTGAAGGATCTTTACAATCATAACCTACCTCAATCTAAGAACTAGAATCAAGCAAGCTAGTTCATGCGAGCCTTCTTTTTTCCCAAAATTTCAGAATATTCAAAGTCTAGAACAAACAAATGTAAGAACATTTAATAATCTACTCTTCAAACAGTAGTCTTGGGCATTCAGATCCACTTGATTATATCATTTATCAAGGTCCAATTCATAATCTAAAGGTTATTTCATCATGCAATAGTTTCCCTACAATCACAATGACGTAATTCATTTGCAAATGACCTCCTGTCATTCTGCAAAGGAGACCCACTATCTATCCAATAAAGGTATCAGGCTTGGTGGCTAACCTTAGCAAAAGTTCTATTTACTATGGAGGTCTGTCAAGTTCAAAGAAACAAGAGCTCTTTGATTTGTTGGGGTTTAGTAAGGGAGAGCTCTCGTTTAGATACTTAAGTTCTAAGAGGATATTTATTGTGTCTAATGTCGATCAACCTTTGCTGGAGAAAATGTTGGGTCGAATTAAATCATGGACTATCAAGTTTTTGTCTAATAAATGTACAACCCAACTGATAAAATCAGTTATGTTCTTTATCCAAGTTAAGTATTTTAGGCACAAGTTTTTGTACTACCTAAGAAGGTGATTTAGATCATTGAAGCCACTTAAAGATCCTTCTTATGGGTTGTGGGTACTGAATTATCAAAAAGGCAACTACTTTCCTAAGAAAAACTATGTTACAAGAGTTTCTTGGGGCATGAATATCTTAGATGTATCGACATGGAATATGGATGGAATCAGTAAGCATTTTATGGAATATATGCACTAAAAAGGATAAGTCATGGGTAAAGTGGTGGATCCACTCCTATTATGAGAATAGAGACTTTCTCGTGGACATTCCTAAACAGGCCTTGTGGGTAATTCAAAGGATTCGAAAAACTACTAAATACTTTACTCAAGTTGGATATAGTACTGAGAACATCATAATTATGTCTAACTTCTCAATTAAGCAGTTCTATTTAAAACTTAGAAAATAGTTTCAAAAGGTATCATGGAGAAGACTAGTTCATAACAGTGGTGGCCAACTAAGATGGTTTTTAATCTTAAAATTGGCTGCACTTGAAAAATTAAACACTAGGGATAAATTAGTTTAATAGGATATCATTATAAATCACATTTGACCTTTGTGTTTAAATTACTTGTTCTTTTTGTGTGAGGTATCAACTATAGTATGATAACAATTTTTGAAGTGGATTGGCATCACTAAGTCCCTGGCCCTACTCACTGGTCGGAGGAACTGAAATGGGCTGAACTGCACACTAAAAGAAGAACCCCATAGTAGAATCCT
This sequence comes from Solanum clarkiae, assembly GCA_011800125.2. Classification (NCBI taxonomy): domain Eukaryota; kingdom Viridiplantae; phylum Streptophyta; class Magnoliopsida; order Solanales; family Solanaceae; genus Solanum; species Solanum clarkiae. Next base: position 5,143 of record JAABOM020041287.1, read on the forward strand.
CAGGCTATAATCAGACTCATCATAGGACATTCACGCTAGAACTGCAAAACAGGTTAGAATTACAACATCTACTAGACAAGATAATTTTTATCCTAGCTAATACTTAGTTTGTGTTTGGTGCAATTAGCCATTAGGTGCTGATTTTTGTGTCCTTGTTATTAGTTCAAAATGATTCTTAGGTAAGATAAAAGTGTACGGGTTATTACTGTTGATCTTTTATTATGCTTTGTATGTTCACTTTTGGTTATGAGAATGATTAGTTACCAAAAAAATGTGAGAAAAATAAAAAATATTTTTCCCCAAAGATACTTTTTGTCTGGTATTAACTTGAAGTATATTTTGATTCTGTATGCTTTTGATGTATTTTGACCATAAGACATAAGTCATGTTGTTTGGAAAAATTGCTTGACTATACGTTTTAAGAGGCTAAATTACAAAATATGTCAACACCCTAAAATATTTACACTTTTTTTTTATTTTAATTTAAACTTTGGGTCTAGCCCGTTTTATTTCATTTGCAAAACAAGATTCGTTGGTCGAAGCCCAAACATAATGGCCCAAGTCTGGAGCCGACTTAGGTAGTATATAAATAAGTATATATAGGTTTCCTAATTAGGGCACCTCTAGATATTCACCGCAAATGCCTCTCCATTTGCCTACTTCTCAGTTTCTCTTTCACTACTTCTGGGAGAGCAACTACTTGCACATCATGACATTGAACCTGACTCTCAGCTATCAAAGATAATTTCATTCCTGCTTTCCAGTTGTTAACTCATTTTCCTTCATCTTTCTGACTTCTCATGCATGTAGGTGTCGTTCCCGTTGTGTTGACGTTCACTTGAAGAGTCAAGGACCCTACCAGAACTGTACCATAAAACAAGCGTAAGTTTCTTTGTTTCTGATTGTTTACCCTTCTCAGTTTTGACAGCTTCAGTGATGAATGCAGATGGTTCCATAAAGAATATGGGTTGCTCAAGGGACTTGGTACTTGGTATAACTCTAGGTTTGCGCTTTAAGGCTCAAACCGGTCCTACCTCTTCCTTCTTTTGCTGAACTTGACTTTTTGAAAGTTGAATTGTATAGGATTAGCACTAGATTGCCTTTTGTTTTTGCTGACCTTAGACTATAACTACTCTCTCATTTGAATCTTGTCAATGTAGATGGTTGTGTTTTGTGTTGTTACTCCTAGATCTCATCCGAATAGGGGGACTCTGTATTTATCTGTATTTAATATTTCCCTAGCTGTGGCTGGCAGTTGTCTAAATGATGTAAACACATGCTTCTGTTTTGAATGTATTGCCAAATTAGCGATAAAATCTGTTAATTCATTTGCTTCTCTGTACTTGTGAATGACTTCAATGTGTTTTACTTGTATGATTTTGTAAATCTCCTCAACCAGGTCTATGATATCCCAAGGCACTTTCCAGTTTCTGTTGAGAAGTTTTTCACTGCTAATGAGTCTGTTTCCACTTGTATAATATCCCATCCATGTCCAACACAGTAGGATAGTGCTTTCCTGACTGGTCTTGCTTCTGCCTGCATGTTAGTTGATATCCTAATGAAGTTGGATTCAGCACAGATCATATCACCAAGGTCATCCCTAATGCAATAGCCATGAGTTATTGCCAGGGTTGCCTTTACTGGTCCCATTTGTGTTGCCTTTTATCTAACCTTGTGTTGGGGGATCTCAACTAACAATCTTGATCTGCATCTTAGGTCTGTATCTCTGAAGAAGATCAAAACTATCCATCCAATTGATAAGAACTTGTTTCCAATTGGGGAAACATCATCTTATCAACTGTTGAATTATGGTTTGACAATTTAAAATGATCCTCTAAATAGAGATAGATTTACCATGTCTTAGCCCATTCCTCCTCTTCCACAGTTCCCAAATTATGATAGCTGGAATTGCAACCATGATCCTCTCGACCCTTAGTTGTTCCACATACCTCCTCCATTTTTTACGAGTGGTAGAGATCTGTGAGCCTTCCAATTTGAAACTTGCACAAACAACAAACTGCTTCCATAGTTGTTGGGCTATGGGTGTTGTTAGAAAAAGGTGGTTCATGTCCTCCCCACATCCTATATTACAACACCCACACTTAGGAGCAAGAGGAATTCCCATTCTTCTCAGTATATCATCTGTTGGGACCCTTTTTCTCAACACTCTCCACATGAAGAATGAGATTTTATGAGGAAGAGTCTTCACCTAAACTTTATCAGCCCAGTATGTACTACACCTCCTTCTTCTGACAATGTCAAAGGCTGATTTGACAGTAAATTTACCTGAGGCATTACCCAGTCTACCATGCCAAATCATTTTGGTCTGTAACCTCAGGTTTGATGTCTTGGATAATGAAGTCGGCTATTTCTGAGGATACTTTACCCCTTATAGCCCCTTTCAACCAGGATGAGTTGGAAATAAATTCTTTAACTTCCAATTCCTCTTCAATAACATCTTCTCCTTCTAAATAATAGAGAGCCCACTTTTAGTCTAATTATCAAACCAAAAGTTGGATTTACCACTTCTAATCTGCCACCACATGAAAGGTTCTATCTCCTCCCTAATCTCAACCATTCTCCTCCATATGAATGAGGCTTCTTTGCTAATGACAAAACTAGGATGCATTTTTTTGCAATACTTATTCCCCGTATAAATAGATCATAAGGAACATATAGAGGTCCTAAAGTTCCACCATAGCTTAGCTGTTAGTGCTTTGTTGATATCCAACAAGGATCTGAATCCCAATCCACCTTCTTCCACATGAAAACAAAGACCATCACAAGCTTCCCAATGCCTCCTTTTTTTCATTTATGGTGTTAGCCTAGAAGAACTTGGCAAACACCCTATGTAAAGTTTTAATGACACCCCTTAGAGGGTTGAGGGCCGATAGCAAATGAATAGGCATAGACTGAAGAACATGCTTAATCAGGATCATTCTCCCCCCAAAGGTCAACAACCTGTTCTGCCATAAATAAATTCTTCTAGCAACCTTTCTGATGAACTCTTCAAAATAACATCATTTACTTCTTCCATAGAAAACAGGACACCCCAAATAAACAAATGGAAAGTTACCTTATCTTATACCAGTCAGTTTCCAGAGTCTTATTGTATAAATCAATGGCGTTTTTTCATAAAGATAGTAAAAACTCTTTGATTTACTTATCAATTTCCCAGAAATATGTTCATGCCTTCTTAGCATCTGCATCATTTGGATAATATAATACTTGTCTCCTAAACAGAATAGAATGGTGTCATCAGCATAGGATAGATGATTAATCTCCAGGCTTCATTTAGGAAGTCCATATCTTTTGAAGTTGTCCCTGTGCAAATTATTCAAACTCCTAGATAAGACTTCAGCTGTTATTATAAACAAGGTAGGAGATAGTGGATCCCCTTGTTTCAGTGCCCTTTGGGATTTGAAAAGTCTATGTAATTGACTATTGATAAGTACTGAATACCAATTATTAGAAATTAGTCTCCAGATCATATCAATTAATACCTCAGAGAAGCCAATCTTCCTCAGCACCTTGGTGAGATAGATCCAGGACACTCTATCATAAGCCTTAGTCATGTCCAACTTGACCACTACATTTAAATGTCGATTTCTCTTGTTAATATCCCTGATAATTTCTTGGGCTAGTAGGATGTTTTTCACAATGTTTTTGCCTTTGACAACCCAGCTTAATTCTAGGATATAATCTTATGCAAGTAATCAACCATCCTATCATGCACAACTCGAGAAATCATCTTGTTTATGAAACAGCTAAGGCTAATTGGTCTTATGTCAGAGAATGTCTTAGGCACTTCCTTTTTGGGAATCAACACCAAGTTGGTATGTGAAACAAACTTGGGAATTTCTTACCCACAAAAGAAAGCTCTTACCACCATTGTCACATCCTCAGCTACTGTTTCTCAGCATTCTTAGAAAAAGAGACCTGAGAACCCATCCAGTCCTGGAGCACTATTTCTATTAAGCTCAAAGATTTCCCTTCTCACCTCTTCCATTTCTGGTAGTTTGGTGATCTCTGCATTCTCCTCTTCAGAAATAACACTAGGAAGGCACTCCAGCATTGCCCAATCTTGTTGACAGGAATCCTTCCTAAATTGCCTCATGTAGTAATCCACAGCCTGACCTCCTATTTCTAGTCCAGTCGTGTGTAGGGGTCCTTGCTCATATATGATTTCACTCAAATGAAACTTTTTCCTCATTCCTTGAACATATGAGTGAAAGAACTTAGTGTTCTTATCCCCTTGCTTAAACTAGTGCAAACCTGATTTTTGTTTCCAAAAATCTTCTTCCAGCTTCATGAACCTCTTCAACTCTGCTTCTGCCTTATTGAGTTAAGCCCTATTTTCTGGAGAGGAATCCAATTCCAATTGAGTTTCCTTCACTGAGATAATGTCCTCAAGAGTTGCCTTGTGGATAAAATATTGCCAAAAGCAGTCTTGCTCCATTCTATTAAGGCCCTCTTAACCCTCTTTATTTTTGCATGCAACATCAAAAATGGAGATCCTATGAAGTCTGCATTCTAGTTCTGTTGTACCAGTTCCTTGAATTCTTTATGCTTACACCAAAAATTGAGAAACCTGAATGGTTTCACAATATTATCTTCCCCTGATCTACAAATTATATACAAGGGAGCATGACCAGATCGTTGACGGAACAGATACTGAACTTCACTGTTGGGGATTAGCTCCCAAAAAGCAGAGTTCATTAGCACCCTATCTAGCCTCTTAAATATACACTCCTCATTTATTCTTCCATTCCACCATGTGTAGTTGCTGCCCGAGAATTTGATCTCCAATAGCCCATACGTATTGATAAATTGAGCAAAATCCATAGCCTCATGTTGAGTGAAATCCAATCCCCCAACTTTTCCTCCTCATTCAAAATGACATTGAAGTCTCCTCCCACCATCCAGGGATCCTCAAAAAGGGCCAAGCTTTCCAATTCCTCCCATAGTTCTAACATTTCCAATGTTGTACACTTGCATACACTAAAGTAATAAAAAATGTTGATTAAATTTTGTGAACTTCATTGTGATGTGTTGTATAGAGTCCATCACAACAGTTCCTTCCCAATCATCTCTCCAAAAGATCTAGATCTTTCCTGAAGAGTTGGCTTGAGCATGATCAAACCCCAAACTTCTTCTGTATTGATCTAACGGATTTGGAGTTTGAAAAGGCTTCATCACAGTTATAAATGAATAATGGTATTTCCTGTTTAGGTCCATCAATCTACCAAATGCATTTTGGGTATTGACTGACCTTATGCTCCAGAAAATGGCTTTGTCTATCATTGGTCACCAATTGTGGCTAGGCCCTTATTTCTCCTTGTTTGCACTTGGAGGGGTACCTGAGATTTACCCCTTTTATCCTTTAAACTGTCAACATGTCGTGGGGAGAGATCTCCAGCTGAATGTTATATTCCAGGCCCTCTCCATCATTATAGGCCTCCTCCCCTTCCATCAAGTCATTTGTAATGGTATCCTTTTGTATTTTTTGGGCTGATTCTGTGTTTCTTCTGATTTAGCATTCCTAAGTCTTATTTCCCCAGTCTCCACTTCCTTCTCTTCACCCTATATCTCTGTACTCGAATCAGTTGTGTTTATCTCTATCACCCTAGTACTTGAGTTCTGTCCTTCTTGGAATTTGCCATGGTTCGTACGATCAACCGAGCAGGGTCTACTCTTAGTCGTGTCCATTCTTCTTTTAGAGGGTGTTTTGTTCACATGGGTGGGGTTTGGTCCAATCTTTGGGGTGTTGGCACCACCTTCTTGGGATGAGGCCCTTCCTTCGTTTCACCTTGTGCCACTTGTTGGGAATCCTTCTTCTGTTTTGTGGAGCTAGTCTCTCTTTTTTCCCTATTAATAGCATCAAACTTATTTCTTATTCTTACTGCATTCCAGTGATGCGGTTTCTACTGAGCCTTACGACTCCCCTACTTCTTTTTTGGTGCTACAAATTCCCCCTTAGCCTTGTCAACCTCAGCTTCTGGGGTTTCTTCAGCCTTTGTCTCACTCTCTGGCTCTTCTTTTGTCTCCTCCTCCTTTTTCTTTTTGTCCTTGAACAATTCTGGGTGCTTAACATAACATTGATCTTCATCATGCCCCTAAAAATCATGCAGGTTTTGCAGTATTTTGGCACGTAATCAAACCTGATCCGTGTCTATTTATCCAACACATCTTTATTTCCATTTTTTTGACACAGATCTTAATCCGTTTAGGGAACTCTTTCAGTAGGTCAACTTCAACCTTTACATTAGCACAACTAGGGCATGTCTGGTTCCTCGAGCCTGTATCTACCTATAGGGGTTTCCCACTGTAGAGGCGAGTGAAAATATGGCTTCCTCTCCAAAGAAATTTGGTGGAACCCCAGGAAATGATATCCACGCAATTGCCTTTGTTGTCTCCTCCTCTAGATGGAACTTTGGGTCCCACTTTAAAGTACGCATCGGGTAAGAGTGCCCCAAATGCATAATATAAAAGGCAGGTTTTGAGAGAAGGAGGACGTAGTCCTCCGTTACGGATGCTCTAATGAGAACATGCATGTTGCTTAGCAGACCAACAGTATATTCCCCCTTCAACTCACAATACTTAGGAATAAGTCTTCTCAATTCTAAGATCTCAGGTCACCCATATGACAGTTCTCATTGATGACCATTTGGTCTACTTCTGACTGATCCTACTGAATAATGGGTTCCCCGTGTAAGTATGAAACTAGTTTCATCGGTATCGTCTTAGTAGGCAAAGCACTAGGCTTCAAAAGACTCGCAAAAGAGCGAGGTTGACCAATCCCCTTTGGTGGTTGGCCAACGGCCAGAGTGGCCATGGATCTAGTTAACTATGTATGGCGGTGGTGGTGGCGTAGGGTTTTTGAGAGCGTTTTTGACCATAGGTTCCACTTTTTAGTTTTTATTTATAGTTATGTCATATTATGTATTTTCTTTCTTTTTTATATATTTAATAAAAAAAGAAACAATTAATGCAAAGATGACATATTTTGTCCGAAAAGTTTAGTATTTTTTCTTTATTTTTTATTTTTAAAAAAAGTAATTAATGCTAGAATGACACGTGAGAAGCAAATTATTTATGGTTTATTTTCTTCCTTTTTGTATGTACTAAGTTACATTAAATTGCATAAAAAATAATTTTTTTAATTGTGCCGTGTAGTCTTAACCAAAGAAAAGACAAATATTATATGACATTGACAAGACACTATTTTACTTTTTACCTTCCCAAAATCAGCTCTATGTATTCTTCTTTTTAATTTTTTTGGTTAAAAAATTTTTAATTTTCCATCAGTGGAAGAATGACCTTCCATCTTCCTTCACTATCTTTTTACTTTTCATCTATGGTATTTACTTCTTATACTTGAAATATAATTTTGATTTTCATTCTTTGTCCGTTCATCAATCTTTTTTTTTTCTTTTGTGCACACTCGATCTTTCTTCTCTGGCTTGTCAATTTCTGGAGAAAACTCCCATTTGTCCCGTTTAAATGTAGAGTCTATTGATTTGGATAGCACATCTATGGGATGCTCAAGGCGAAAGTTTAATTTTAATGTATTTACTCCGTCACCCGTGTGGAATAAGCCTCACGATGAACGTAGCCTCAGCGTCATTGTTGTTGAGTCCTCAAGAAAAAAATCAGTGAGAGTGCTTCGAAATCCTTAAAGAGAAAAAGAAAGGAGAATGTTGATTTACCCGAGGACAGTGATTTCGAGGACGAATTACCATTTATGAAAAAATATCATTTGAATCAGGAAATCAATTCCGCAAATGTAAAAGGCAAGGAATCGCATTATTTTTTGTTGAAATTTATATTTTGATATATAACTTTAGATTTATTTTTAAAAATCATGTATCAATTTATCTTTTTTTTCGTAATCTCGGGGTGTTGCATCTTCTAGAGTTGATAATGGCCAAGGCGCGAAGCCTAAGAAGGCGAGGAAGAAAAATGTGAATAAAAGTTCAAAAGTATGTAATTTTTTTCCGCTTTTTAAATTTTTAAAATTTTCTTTTATATTAACAAACAATATTTTTTTATATTTCAATGTTTATGTTGGTTTTGGGTATTTGAATTTATGGATATGTTGGTGATGTAGTATAATTTATAGATGTTATATGTCATTTGAAAATTGATATATAGGTTTGTTTGTTTCATTTTTGGTTAAGTTTATGTTTGATTGATTTTGTGTTTGCAATTGGTGATATGATTGGTTGAATATGCACAATAATTTTATTTTTTTATTTTTATTTGGGTTAAATTATGTTAGCAAGTTGGCCATTAAATAGTTATATTGTTGGTTACCAAATATTTGGTTGATTTGCATGCTCTTCATTTTTTAAAGTAGTAATTATTGTTTATATAGGTCATATAAACCATTGGTTATTAGATTTGAAGTTTGTGTGTTTTTTTTTCTTTTGAGTTATCTGATGGTATTAAGTTTGTCATGGTGAAGTTAGTTATAGTATGGTGACATTGTTGGTTAACTCCTAGTCATTGTCTTTCTTTGAATGACATGTTTTTAATCTTTAAAGTTATTTTCTGTTGGTTGGATATGCAGAACAAACTCTTTGTTTTTATTTTTTGATGGCTTGTTTGTTGCTTTTGCCATGTTGCATAATTGTATCCATTTCTTTCACTTGATTTTTTGGAGTGTTTTTGCTGGATGAATTCTGGCGTTGACGACATTTATGATTTTTTTTTTTTTTTTGCAAGGGAAATGTCTATTAATAGCATGTGCTTTCATTTTTTGGTGGTGTTGTTTTGATTGAACTTTCCTGATTTTTGGTGATGCTTTTTTTGTCTTGATATTTAATTATTTTTTTTGTTTTTGTAGACAAATGGTTGAATTTATTTGTTATATTTATTTACAGTAATTGCGGCCTATACAGTTGTGTTTTTATCGAATATCATTCCCAAGGTCAATTGGATATTTAGGCTTGTTTCATAGATCCGTATCTCTTTCGATTGAGGTATGACACATTGCTTTGGGAGTATGAAAGTCAAAAAATAAAGGATGAAGCGGTTAGCGAAAGCGAAGTCACGGAGAAGGTACTTTATCGATTTGGGGCTTCCAGAGTAGATAGGGAATACATTCCGATCAATGACAACATGGGTCCTTCGAAGTTGGTCCCTAGAAAGAAGTAGACACTTTTCATACTTCTACTTTTCAACAACTTATGTAAATATTGACAATTTATATATTTTTGTTAAGATTTTTTGGATTTTTCATTAGTTTTATGGATGCGTAGTTCTTTATTGTTAACACTCATACAGTTTACAGTCATTTGGGTTATTGTTGGTTGTATTTTTTGGTATGTTATTGTTTTTTATTGCAACACAATTGGTTATGTTAGTTTTTTTTAAAAAAAACCAACACTATTTTATACAGGTTACGGAGATTTTGTTTATTGTTGGATTTTTTTTTTTTTGGTATTGTTGATTTTTGTTTTCAGACACACTTTTAACATACTTTCAACCCAAAAAAAGCCAAACAAAATTGTACATAATGGTTGTGCATATTGTAAATCAAATTTAACTGATTACAAAAGCACCCCATACTTACAAGGGTTTAGTTTATTGTTGGTTGTATACTTGGTTAATTTTATATATATAGGTAACACAATGTTTTTGGTGTTGATTTTCTTCTTTCAAAATGAAAGCAACCTTGACTTAAAATTGAGTCAACATATATTTGGAAACTCATCCAGAATTTGCTTAATGTATGTTATTTTTTTTTTGTTAAATTATTAATTTTAAGGTAACACAATAATTTAGGGGGGAAGGACCTTCACATCTTATACTCCGACAAACTTTTTAACACACTTTCAACCAAATTAAAGCCAAACAAAATCCTTCCTAATGTTTGTGCATATTTTAACCCAAGTATAACCTTACATATTTCGCGAATACTTTATAAAGATATTGTTTATTGTTGGTTGTATATTTGATAAATTTACTTTATTTTTTTAACATGGTTTCAGCCTAAACAAAGTCGAGTATAAATCTACCTATTTTTTGTGCATATTTTCAAATATAAATTAACTAAACTACAATTGAACATACAATTCATCATTACTATTAAAGATGATATAATTTAGTTTAGTTTATTGGTTATTACATTGTGTAGAAATATAAAATATTTTTAATTTATTGTCTATAACCATTGCTATCATTAAATGAAAAGAGACAAAATATAGGAATTCTTTATTTGTATGTACTACGCTCTTTGTATATACAAAATTTTTGGCATTTTCCAATGCAAAAATCTACTGTCAACAGAGATGCATTTACTGTACTTTTTTTCATTGCCACTCGTGTTTTTTTTTTTTTTTAACTTTTATTGGTACTTTTTTATTGACAGATATTGGGTTTCTTTCCTTTTATTTTTTACCTTCTCCCCATATATGTACATCTTTGTAATAAAAAATTAATATTTTGTGATATATTTTTTGGTGACATTTTCATGTAATAAAATCTCTTAAAATGTATAAGGAGGTTTTTTTTCCTTTCAGATTTAATATCTTTTTAAGCGTAAATATGTTTTTTTAACATATACGAGAGAGTTTTCGTCAAGTGAAATATTAGTTGGAAGTTCAAGAATTTACACATCTGTTCTTTTTTTTTTTTTCCTAATTTAGTTGAGAATTATTTACTTAGTTAAAGGTTTATTTCTCTTTATGGAAATTAAGGAATTTGTACATCTGTTTTTCGACTTTCGCCGGGAAAAATTCATTTATTTATTAATTTGTTTAATTCCTATTGAATTCCAAGAATTGATGCATCTGTTTTTTATTTAAGCAGAGAGAATTCATCCTATTATAAGATTTTTGTATAGAAGGTTGCCTTTTAGTTTTAAGTTTGTGAAGAGAACGTCTTTCACTTTGGAAAATTTTTCATTCATAATTGGAATTATTTAGTCATGTATGACTTGTTTGGTATAAAGGAAAATATTTTTTATGGAAAATGTTTTTCAGGACATGTTTGGTTGGTGAGTGGAAAATATTTTTCGAAAAATATTTTTTATTGTTTGTTTAATGAATAAAAATATTTTTTTAGAAAAAAACTTCTATTTTTAGCTAGAGAATAGATAACAATTTGTAGAAAAATAATTTCTGGCATGAAAATATTATCATGATTTTAAAGTATTTTTTTAAATAAATATTTAAATTTTTTTTGGATGGTGGGGGTGGGGCGGCTAGGGGGCGGGGTAGCGTAAAAATTGAATTTTTCAAAACTAGAATTTTTTTAAAAAAAATTACTTTTTTTTGTATTGGGGGAAGGGGGGGAGACGGGGAGAGGTTGGAGTAAAAAATTAAAATTTTCAAAATTTTAACTT
>JAABOM020041297.1:0-16490 GCA_011800125.2 Solanum clarkiae
TACTATGAAATTTTCTCTTTAACATTTTCATTTTCAACCGAGGTTGATTCGTGTAAGTGAGACCTGCGATAACTACCCTTACACTCGCTCGATTCATAATACGGGAAGATAACTTTAACGCATTTTTATTAGTCTATCTATCCCCACTCAACGATGTAGTTATGCAGTCAATAATGGTAGGTCGGTAGAGGCGTGCAACCCTGTTCAAGAAATTTAAACCCTGTGAATCAATAATCAGGAAATCAGACATAGCTAGATATTGTTAAGATTAAACATAGTCGTAACAGTTACAACCATAGAATTGCCCGTTAATTGATATCTTGGCAGTAAAATTCAGATTATCTAGTAGAAATTTGTTTTTTACAATTATTTTACTTAAATCTACAACTCTTTTAACTAAAAGCACCTTAAACGTGGTAACGTAGATTGATTACTAATTACATTCAAATCCTTTGGGTTCGACAACCAGTCTCTTTAATTAGGGCCACTATATTACTTGTGAGACCATGTACACTTGCGTGTGCTGGGGAGCAACATTTGTAAAGGAATGTTGCACCACCATTCTTATCTAGGATATGGATATTTCTTGGCTCATGGTATATGCCGAATAGATTGAAGGGGAAAAACTTAAAGAGAGGAGAAACATGATCCTAAAGGCCCATTTAGATAGCGTGTTCTTTGGTTCTCGAGTGGTGGCTTTGGTTGCTTCCAATGGGGCCAAGGTTCAGGTGCTTGGGTTGCTAATGCTAGGGTGTCTCCTCCTTGGGCACTGGTTGGTGGTAGAGAGGGACATCCTTTATGTAGTAAGTCTGAGAAACCCCATACAGGTGCTTGTTGGAGAGATTTGGGTGCTTACTTTGGGTAAAGTGATAAGAATCACAAGATTGCATATTGTATGAAGAATCCTCAGATGGGTCAAGGTCAGGTGGCTCATGGTGAACAAGGCCAACAAAGAGCTCCACAAGGTGTTGCCTCTAGGAACACTATGTTATGTGCTCTTCATATACGTCAAGAGGTTGAGGAGGTTTCGGATGTTATTACTATTACATTAAAAGTCTTTGATTTTGATGCTTATGCTTTGCTTGCTCCTGGTGCAAACTAGTATTTTGTGACTCTTCTATTGGCTATTAAGTTTTCTTTGAGTCCATAAATTTAGAGGGATCCTTTCTCGATTTATACTCTTGTGGGTAAATCAATTGTTGCATAAAGGGCCTATCATGGTTGTCCTATTTCTGTGTTGCATAAGGTTTTCCCGTGTGATCTTGTCGAATATGAAAAGTATGATTTTGATGTGATTCTTGGGATGGATTGGTTGCATGCATCATATGTCTTTATAGATTGTAGAACCCGAAAGGTCAAGTTCCAACCTCCTGGTGAGATAGTTCTTGAATGGAAAGGTAGTAACTCCACCATTAAGGGTCGGTTTATTTCCTACCTCAAGTCTCAGAAGATGATCTCAAAGGGGTGAATTTATCATATTGTGAGATTCAAGGATGTGGATTCTGAATCACATACTCTTGAGCCGGTTCCAATAGTGAATTAGCTTTTGGACGTGTTCGCTGAAGACTTTCCAGGTATTCTTCCCCAAAGAGAAGTAGACATTGGCACAAATCTTCTTCTCGATACTCAACCTATCTTTATTCCTCCTTATAATATGGTGCCAATTGAGTTGAAAATGTTAAAGGATCAGTTGAAAGATTTGTTGGAGAAGGGTTTCATCAGGCCAAGCATATCGCATCGGGTGATCCGGTATTATTTGTAAGAAAGAAAGATGGATTTCTTCGGATGTGTATCGATTATAAGCAATTGTATAAGGTGACCATTAAAAATAAGTATCTGTTGCCTAGGGTCGATAACTTCTTTGACCAACTTCAAGGGGTTACTCACTTTTCAAAGATTAACCACTATTTCGGATATCATCAGTTCAAGGTTAAAGAGTGTGATATTCCCAAGATGGCATTTCGGGCAAGGTGTGGGCACTTTGAGTTTTTGGTGATGTTATTTGTCCTAAATAATGCATCAGCCATGTTTATGCATTTTATGAATCATGTGTTCAAGCCAGTCCTTGATAACTTTGTGGTTGTTTTCATTGATGATATTCTCATTTATTCCCGAAGTGAGAGGGAACATATGGATGGAACATTTGGATCATTTGAGGTTAGTTTTGCAAACATTGAGGGAGAAGAAGCTATATGCCAAGTTTAGAAAATGTGAGTTTTCGTTGGGTTAAGTTGTTTTTCTTGGTCATGTAGTTTCAGTTGATGCCATAAAGGTGGATCTAAAGAAGACCGAGGTCGTGAAGAATTGGCCTAGACCATTGACTCCTTCGGACATACGAAGTTTTCTTGGGTTGTCTAGCTATTATTAGAGGTTCATTGAAGGGGTCTCATCTATTCTATCTCTGTTGACTAAGTAGATCCAAAAGAAGTTTAGGTTTGTGTGGTCAGATGAGTGTGAAAAGAGCTTCCAAACTTTGAAGGATCAGCTTACATCGGCTCTTGTTATGACCCTACCAAATGGTTTGGATGGGTTTGTGGTATATTGTGAAGCTTCTCATATTGGGTTAGGTTGTGTACATATGCAACATGGTAAGGTGATAGCTTATGCATCAAGGCAATTGAAGGTGCATGAACATGATTACCCGACTCATGACCTTGAGTTAGCGGAGGTGGTATTTGCTTTGGAAATTTGGAGGCACTATTTGTACGGGGTGCATGTTAATGTTTTCACCGATCACAAGTGCGAGATTGAAATATATGGTTACTCAAAGCGATCTTAACATGAGCATTCGATATCATCCCTGCAAGGTAAATGTGGTAATGGATGCTCTTAGTAGGCTTTCCATGGGAAGTATGGCTCATGTTGAAGAGGAGAAGAAGGAGTTGGCAAGAGATGTTCACTGCTTGGCTAGGTTGGATGTGAGGTTGGGCGAATACAATGATGATGGTATACATGTTTAAAATGAGAATGAATCTTTGGTAGTTATTAATGAAAAAGCTAAGCAAGATCTAGATCCAATTTTTCTTGAATTGAAGAAATTAGTTGCCAAAAAGACTATAGAGGTTTTGTCCTAAGGGTGAGATGGTGTACTTCGGTATCAAAAGCGGTTATGTGTTTCGGATGTGGATGATCTTAATAAGGTGATCATGAGTAAAGCCCATAATTCTCATTATTTTATTCACCCGGGATCTACTAAGATGTATCAGAATTTAAAGGAGGTGTATTGGTGGCATGGCATCAAGAAGGACATAGCCAAGTTTGTATCTGAATGCTCGAATTGTCAACAACTGAAAGTTGAACACCAAAGCCCTGGTGGGTTGGCTCAAGACATTCAGATACCTACTTGGAAGTGGGAGGATGTGAATATGAATTTTGTAGTGGTTTTGCGTCAGACCTGAAGGCAATTTGACTCCATTTGGATTATCATGGATAGGATGACCAAGTTGGCTTATTTTCTACCAATTAAGACTACATTTGGTGTCGAAGATTATGCAAAGTTGTACATCTGAGAATTAGTAAGGTTGCATGGTATGCCTAGGTCTATCATATCGGATTAGGGTACCCAATTCACTTCTCACTTTTGGAGGTCGTTTCAAAAGGGACTTGGTAATAAAGTTAAGTTTAGCACCATTTTCTATCCTCAAATCGATGGGTAAGCCGAGAGAACAATTCAAACTTTGGAGGATATGTTTAGGGCTTGTGTTTTGGAGTTCAGGGTGATTGGGACGACCATCTCCCACTTGTTGAGTTTGCTTATAATAATAGCTACCATGCTAGCATAGGTATGGCACTTTTTGAGGCTTTGTATAGTAGGAGGTGTAGGTCTCCGGTAAGGTAGCTGGAGTTGGGAGAAGAAGCTTTGAGTAGCCCGGACTTGGTGGTGGATGGTATGGAGAAAGTGAAGTTGATTAGGGAGACGTCAAAAATACCCCAAAGTCACCAAAAGTCCTATTCGGATGTTAGGAAGAGGGACCTTAAATACCTTGTTTGAGATTGGGCCTTTGTAATTCTCTCATATATGAAGGGAGTGTTACGTTTTGGAAAAAAGGGAAAGCTAAGTTACCGGTATGTAAATCCTTTTGAGGCTGTTGAGCAGATTGGGAATGTGTCCTATAGTGTGGAGTTACCCTCGGATTTGAGTTCTATCCACCCGATCTTCCATGTGTCTATGTTGAAAAAGATAGTTGGTGAGCCTAGCACTATTGTCCTTTGGAAGGTATTAAGATAAAGGAGAACTTGTCTTACGAGGAGGTTCCGAAGGATTTTTGGGATAGATAATTGAAACGACTTTGTTAAAAGGATGTAGCTTCGGTAAAAGTGCTATGGAGGAACCAACATATGGAGAGTGTTACATAGGAGGCGGAGTTGGACATGATCAAATGATATTCCCATCTTTTGCAATCTAATCAAGCCTAAGGTATTAGGTTCTTCCTTTTCTAAGTGGCCCTAATCCTTTCATTCTTGAATCTCATCGCATGACATGCTTACATGTGCATTAAAATGATTTTTATGATGTTTTGAAAGATTTTATTATGTTTTGGCATGAATTTTAATGACTTTATGATTTTCAAATGATGAGCTATGCATAGTATCTTGTATTTGGAAGTTTCATATTGAAATTCAAGCCTTTCAAGCATTGTTATTACATATTTGGGGATGAATGTTCCCAATGAGGGATAAAGTAATGATCCGGATATCGTGCGACATCATCAATACTTGAAATTTTCGTTTTGGAAAAAAATTGAACCAAATGTCTTCCCAAGGAGGGCTACACGAGCTGTATGCCTTGGCACTGGCCGTGTGACCCTCAGTTGTACCACACTTGGCCTTGAATTTTGGAGTTTTGGGATTTTTTGGCGAAGTCATATGGTAGGGCCAATGACACAGGTCGTGTGGCTTGCCACTGATCGTGGGGATGGGTATTGGCCTTTAAGGTGGTAAAGATTTTACGTGTTGCTTAGCACGTGGCATAAAAGATCGAATTTTGGTTAAGGTTGGTCCCACAGCCCTTTGTACAGACCGTGGAAGGGCTCACTAACCTTATAGGCAACTGTATGGCTCTCCTGAGATCAACTTTTTCTCCAAGTATTGGAGCACGGGAATTCACATGGACTGTAGATGTTCACGCTCCAACAGTAAGAAGTTGCAGTCAAGTATAAACCTAACCAAAGGTTAGGGTCGAGTCCACAGGGAATATGAGGTTGACCATATTGACTCAATACCAATCACTTCAAGCATCTATCTACTATATTCTATAAAATGGGAAGGGGTTTGCGATTTAAAGTGAAGAACAAATAGAAATACTACAGTACAAATACGAGAAGACAATTAAATTGAGGGTCAACTTAGGAATTGCATTCCCCATGAATCATTAACTCAATTACCTCGGAAAACATAACTCTAATCAAGACATTGCATGCAGGATGATAACTTAGGTTCTTTCAGCCCTCTTGTGAAGGTGAAGGTCGAATTTCACCATGGTGGTTAGTCGGCAACCATGGCGTGCCAGCTGACGATTACCCATTGTCCCCGTCAACCTCCCCTTGGTCAGGTTTGTTTGATTAGACGAGAACACATCAATCGAATCTTGTCATCTACTTTCATTTTCTCTATTCGTCACTAACTTGGTCGGGATCATATTTGTAGGTGGGGTTTGGTGTAAGCCACCACCAAACAACACAAAATTTGGGTTATTTCAAGTGAACTCCTTGTGGTTCCCACAACCCCAAGTTATGGGTGCTTAGCTACTCATAACTAGGGAAAAATAACAAATAATGATTATAAGAAGCATAGTTTATAGATTACCGAAAAATAATGAACAACAAGAACACCTTGATGTTGAAACCATAAGCTTGCAGAAATGGAGTTTGAATACAAGTGATTCCAAAATCCCCCAAAATAGGCCTTCAAATTAAAACACTAAAATCTACACTAAACCCTAGAAAAGTGTTCTACAATATTCTAAGGAGAATATTCAAAGTGAATCTGAAAAATTGTCCAAGTCTCTCAGCAAAAACCCCATCATTAACTATTTGTACTATTTACAAAAAGACCCTAAAAGTTAAATAGAAAATGCAGTTGGCAGCAGGTACGACTTGCAGGTACAACTCATAAGGTGACCTATGAGGCATAATCGGGCTTTCGTAGTTAGAACTTGGTATTTTTGACTTGATTGCTACCATCCATTGCTATGAGTCATTGCTTTGGCTGTGACTCGTAAGGTCCTTTCATAGTCCAGGCTTGCAGTTCTTCGTCCAATTCTTGAACTCTCTAGAAATTGTACGAATGCCACCTCTACGAGTCATAGTGGGACCTATGACTCGTAGGGTAGTCTCATATGGCTAACCTCAAATTCTCAGATTTATGATATTTACTCTCTAAAACTTGCTACGAGGGCACCCTACGACTCGTAGCTTAGGCTACGACTCGTAGCTTAGGCTACGACTCGTAGGGTGGCTCGTATGTCCTGATTTTCATCAAAATCTGCAGTTTTCTACTAAAATCATGTCAACCTGTATTTTCTGCATAACTAACACAAAAACACATAAAAATCATAAGAAGTTGCGTTAAGAACTTGCAAAATCCCTTGTTTTAAGTATCAAATGTGTTGTATTTTGACAGCATATCAACACCCTCAACTTAGAATTGTTATTTGTCCTTAAGTGACGACTCGATCTAGATAGACAGTAAGTAGCACATAGCAACTATTCCAATGGCTCATACTCTTCTCAACTTCATCTCAAGTACTGAACTCCCATTTTCAAAACCAGATTGAGTAGCTACCAAGAAAACCAAGACACATTGATGCATTTGACAATCCGACTATGTCAAGTGAAGGAGTATGATCAATCAACAATCCCTGAACAAGTCATATGGCAATCGTGTAATGCAAATGTCCTCACAGATAAGAAGTCCCTCCATTTCACTCAAAAAGCAATCAAAGTTCAAGGACTATGCAAGCATCCTCACTCTCAGAACTGAGATTTATGCATGACAACCAACACCATAGGCTTGCCCATATGCTTAGACTTTGGACTGCTGACTAGTCATATTAGGATCACTTTAGGACTTTACAGGCATGTAACATAGGCTCATGGGGCTTTGGTATGGAATTTTAGACAAGTAGTGACTAAAAGTTATCCTTGAACCATGTTTTCTAATACTCTTACCTCAACAACTCAGCCATTTTCATTATGTCCTCCCTTATTCTTCATTTTCAACCTTTTTCGGGTGCTTTCTTTTCCACTTTTGAGTTTTGCCTCATTTCCGAACTCATTATGCTATTCTTTTTCAATTCAAGGCAAATTTTCTTTCTTTTTCTCTCAGCCCTCACATGATTTTCTCTTATTTCTTTCTTTCCCCTCTAATTACCTCATTTTCATTAATTTACCACAATATAGGCCACCATCAACTTAGGCTTTTAGCCTGAGGTGAAGTACACCATATCCATTCCATAAACCAGGGCCATTATTAGTAGCCCTCAACTTAGGCTTGTTGCCTCAATCAAGGTTCAAATGTTCAAGGATAGATTAGGGCCAATATCGAGGTATTTCACGAAACAAGGCTAGGCTAGTTGGGTGTTAAGAAGGAACAGGTACATACAAAGCTCAAAAATTTGGAACAAGGGGTCAACTACTATATTTGGTAGGTCATTTAGGCAAAAGGGGACTAACTTAAAGAACAATGCCCTAACATCCTTTGCTAATCAACCATATCTTCAATCCAATTTTAGAGTGACAAGGCAAGTTCTGAATCAGTATACAATAGATAAATATGAAAAAATAAGCTCACAAACATAGCATTGCATATACAATCAACATAGACTCATAGGTCATGCTTCAAGCATCAACTTGCCTTCCCTTCATCAGAACAAACACTGCCAAATCAATCATATGCAAGATTGCAATGGTAACCAACAATCCTAAAAATTTTGAGGGTACTCAAATTTCAAAACATTCATAAGACCATTCAATGTTATATACATGCCAAAAGATAATAATCACTATATATCTACAAATGATCTACAACACCTAAACATGCCCATTCAATAGAAAGTAAACTCATCCACAAAGAAAAAGAAACACGGCAAGAAAACGTTGGGATCAAAATAGGATACTTATGGACTAAAGGCTACTCAAACTTCACCCTAGTCTATAACTACCCACACCCCACAAAAAATATGATACTTTTCCCTCAAAGTAAAGATAGATAAGCAATAAAGGAAATAAGGGATGTACCATGGATTGCCTCCCAAGAAGCACCTGGTTGTATGTCGCGTCACGATAGGAAGAATTTCAATGCTCATGCTTCCTCAAGGTCCCAATACTCAATTATCTTAATTTCCTCCATGTCACCCATGTAGAGCTTGACCCATTGACCATTGACCTTGAAGCTTTTTCTATATCCCTGTTTTCTAACTCAATGGTACCATGACTAAAGACACGTACTATTCAGAAAGGCCCCATCCATGAAGATCAGATTTTTCCAGGGAACAACATCATTCGAGAGTTGTAAAGCAACACCATGTCTCTTGGTGCAAATTGGCGGTTCTCAATTCTGCGGTCATGCTGAATCTTCATTCTAGGTTTGTACAATGTAGAGCTCTCATATGCTCTCAATCAAAACTCATCAAGCTCATTAATCTGCATTATCCTTGATGTTTCTGCTTTATTCCAATCTAGGTTTAGCTTCTTTAAGCCCACCTCACTTTATGCTCAAGTTTAATTGGCAAATAACAAACCTTTCCAAATACCAATTGGTACAAGGACATGCGAATCGGTGTTTTGAAAGCAGTGTGGTAGGCCCATAATGCATCATCAAGCTTTTCATATCAATTAGTGCAATTTACATTCATAGTCTTGGACAGGATTAATTAATTTCTCTATTCAATACTTTTTTACTTGCCCACTCGTTTGGGGATGGTAATATGTTGCTACATGATGTTTCACACTACATTTCTCAAGATGAGAGCCTCCATCACTGATAATTTCTTGAGGTGTTCCAAACCTAGAAAAATGCTCCTTCAAAGAAAACTCGTAACACTCTTTCCCTTATTATTTGGCAAGGCTATGGCCTCCACGCATTTAGAGACATAATCGACATCAACAAGGATATACTTATTTCCATGAAAACTAACAAAGGGTCCCATGAAGTCAATTCCCCAGATATCAAACAGCTCGATCACCAAAATGGGATTAAGAGGAAATTCTTGCCTCCGCGAGACTCCACCCTCTCTTTGACATTCGTCACAAGACTTAACATAATCATGATTGTATTGATGTATAGAAGGCAATAATATTCATACTGTAATACCTTATAAGCCATATGAGCTCTACTATGATGGCTGCCAACTAATGAGGAGTGGTATGCTTCAAGGGTGCTCATCATTTCTGCTTCTGGAACACATCTACAAATAATCCCATCAGCACATATGCCAGATAATCCCATCAGCACATATGCGAAACAGGATGGCTCATCCCAAAAGAATTTCTTTACACCATGCATGAACCTACTACCCTAATAGGTATTTAGGTTAGGGAGGACAATGTCGCTTACCAGGTAATTTGCATAATCTATGAACCATGGTATGAAATCATGTGAAGCTGCCAAAACTCTTTCATTAGGAAAGGAATCATCAATATCAAGACCATCATAAAACTACACCATAGATTCATCTTCTAATCTAGAAAGGTGGTATGTAACTTGATTCTTCGACCCCTTCCTATCAATCATATCAAAGTTGAATTATTGCAATAAAAGCACCCATCTAATCAGTCTTGGTTTTGCATCTTTTTTGGCCATCAAATATTTGAGTGTTGCATGGTCTGTGTGCACTCTCACTTTGTCTCCTAATAAATATGATCGAAACTTCTTGAATGCAAAGACTAGTGCAAGTAACTCCTGTTCTATGACCGTGTAGTTCTTTCTAGGCTACTTTCAATACTTTGCTAGCATAGTAGATAGGATGTAGGACCTTGTCCTTACGCTATTCCAGAACCACTCCCAATGCAACCCTACTAGCGTCACACATTAGCTCAAAGGGCTTTGACCAATTCGAGGCCACAATAATAAGTATTGAAGTCAACCTCCTCTTCAATTCTTCGAAAGTGTGCACACAAGCATCATCGAACACAAATTTGGCATCTTTCTCCAACAGTTTGATAAAGGATGCAAATTTTGGAAAAATCTTTTATGAAGCGTCGGTAGGAATCCTGCATGGCCCAAAAAACTCCTAACACCTTTAATGAGATCAATAGTGGAAGTTTCTCAATCACTTCAATTTTTGCTTTATCAACCGCAATGCCTTCAGTAGAAATTTTATGACCTAGGACAATACCTTCTTTGACCATGAAGTGACATTTCTCCCAATTCAACACCACGTGACTTTCAATGCACCTTTGCAAAACATCATGCAAATGTGTCAAGCAATCTTCAAATGATTCACCAACTAAACTGAAATCATCCATGAACACCTCAATAGTACTCTCCACCATGTCCGAGAAAATAAACATCATACATCATTGAAATGTATCTAAAGCATTACATAATCCAAATGACATTCTATTAAATGCAAAGGTTCTATAAGGGCATGTGAATATGGTTTTCCTTTGATCCTTTGGTATAATGACAATCTGATTGTACCTCAAATATCTATCAAGGAAATAGTACCAACCCTTTTCTACAAGTCTGTCAAGCATTTGATCCATGAATAGCATAGGGAAATGATCTTTCTCTGTGGAGGCATTGATCTTTCTATGATCCATACACACTCTGTATCTGGTGGATGGTCACATGGGAATCAATTAATTTTTGGAATTTGGTACTACTATGATAGATTACTCATGCATCAAACCACTTGATGATTTCTTTCTGAACCACCTCTTGAATTGGAGGATTCAACCATCTCTGGTGCTCAATGCTAGGCTTGTAATCTTTGACTCACTGGATTTTGTGAGTGCATATTCCTAGAGGTATACCAATTATATCTGTGATAGTTCAACTAATAGCCCTTTTGAATTATTTGAGCACTGATATAAGGACTTTTATTTGTTCCTCACTCAAGTCAGTTGCAATGATGATGGGCAATGTATTATTCTCTCCCATGTATGCATACCTTAGGTGTGCCGGGAGTGCCTTCAATTCTAATTCTGGTGGAACTACTATGGAAGGTTTTGTCGATAGTGTCTCCCTGTTTTTCAAATCTAGCTCCAATTTAGTCTGACGCCTATGCCCAAATGACACTCCAAAAGCAGTCACTGTCTCCTCATAATCTACGATATTGTCACTGACAAAATTCATTAGCACTGTTTCCAAGGTATCAACTCCTAGTTGTAGCTCGACCGGGACCTCTGCTTCATTTTCATCAACAATTTCAATCACCGAAACCACCCAAAAATTGCAGTCCTTCCTGTCTTGTTGGCAAACCTAAAACACCACTGCTTCCTCATCAAACCTGAATAAGAGAATCCCTTTTTCCGTGTCAACTAGCGCGACCTATGGCTAAGAAAGACCTCCCAAAATAATAGGAACTGCAAAATCAACCTCACAGTGAAGTATAACAAAATCTGCAGGAAATAAAAATTTATCTACCTTTACCAGCACATCATAAAGTATCCCCAAAGGTTTCTTGACTGTCATATTTGTCATTAACAACCGCATCTTTATAGGGATACAGGTGCCCCAACCGAGCCTTTCAAAGAACGGCAAGAGGGATCAAGTTTATACTAGCTCCCAGATCACAGAGTGCTTTCGCAAATGCAAGCTATCCAATAGTACATGGTATGTGAAAGCACCTGGGTCCTCACGCTTCTGAAACAACGACTTTATAGTGATGGCACTGCAATGTTGGAAACTTTGGGAGAGATCTTGGCTAACTATTTTCTTCTTCTTGACTAGATATTTCATCCATCTTTCATAGCCTGACATCCTATCTAAAGCTTCAAATAAAGGAATGTTCATCGATAATTTCTTGAGCATTGCAAGAAAAAACTCAAACTTACCGACCCCTTCTTTCTTCTTAAGCCTTTTAGAGAAAGTTAAGGGGGGTCTTGGAACAGTCTTATACCTCTTAGGTTGCTCTTTTGTTTCGTTCACGTTGGATTCTTCACAATCACTCTTCTTGTTACTTTCATCCACAACCACCGACCTTGCAGAATCCATGATGCTCTTTCCACTTCTCATCGTGACTGCCATGCAATGCCCATCATTCTTTAGATTTTGAACCGTGTTACTTGGTAAAGTTCCCTTTTGGCGTTGGTTTAATTGAGAAGAAACTTAACCACATTGTTGCTCCAATTATTTAATTGCCACCGAGTGAGACTCTATATTTTGGTTTATGCTTGAAATATCCAATTTCATCACTTTCAAGGTTTTATCTTGATGGTCGTCTTTCTTCAACAACTTGTCAAACATTTTCTCAATCCTAGAATTACTTGACCCGGCATCACGGTTGTGAGGAGACATATAGGGACCATTCTATAACTATCTCTCTGCCCCCACTCGGCCTCTAGTTCCCTTTCCCTATCATAATAGCTGGCATGGTTATCTCTATACACACCCTCACGATTGTACTTTCAACCTTGATTTTTGGAACCTTGCCTCCAGTAGTCTGTGTTAGCCCGGTGGGGGTTATTTTGGAAACTCTTCGATTAGTTACTTATAAATCAAGCATCTTCATCAAAGAATGGCTCTTCATACACGGGTACCTTAGGAGGCAGGTGAGTTACTGCATGAACACTTGCTTGGTTTTGCTCTAAGACCAAGTCCATACTTGTGCGAAATTAAGCAAGTTGTTGCATGATCTCCTCATTGACCTTAGCTTGCTTATTATTGGTGTTCGCCGTACAAGAAGTTTTCGTAGCACCTCTCTCTCTTTGACCCCATGCTCTATTCGTTTCGACCACTTGTTCCATTCTTTCGGCAATTAGTACAAATAGTTGATCAATAAAAATGCCTCCTATGATTATGTCGGCACAAGCTTGACTATTCTCATCAAGCGCCTGATAAAAGATCTCAACCAAGGCATCATCAACAATTTTATGGTCTAAAACCATCCTCAAACATTTGTTGAACCTTTCCCACGTAGTACTAATCGTATCACCCGGCAATTGCTCAATATTGTATATTTGATCTTTGAGCTTAAGCATCTTGGACCTTGGAAAATACCTTTCTAAAAAGGCTCTTTATAGCTCGGCCCAACTAGTGATTGAACATTGTGGAATCTCAGACAACCAAACCGCTGCATTTCCAATCAGAGATAGAGGGAACACTCTCAACCCAACCGCATCCATTAAAAGATGTTGTGTAACCATAACACTCTTGCAAACAAACGCAACGTTATAGAGATGACTGTGTGGATACACCAAAGGTAGCCCTGTGAACAAACCACGATTTTGAAGCATTTTGTATAAAACCACTAGACACAGTGAACTTAGTGTCTGCTGATACTAGTGGCAATACTATAACTCCAGTAACATCCATAGCCATATGATTCAACCTATATTGATTCCATTCATATGTGTTTTCGTTGAATGCTCTATGGTGTGGCCTATTCTCTCTTTGTGGTAGGTTTTAATCTCTACCCACATCCTTTTCATGTTGACCAATGGCTTTCTCAATCATGATATCCTTATTTTCTTGGGCCATTCTTCTTGCAATTTGGTGGATCTCCAAGTTGATTGGAACAAAGGGATTGTCTTTGCTCCGTGTGTTGGGCATACAAACCTAGTAAACTATGCAAATAATACTAAACAAAAAACAACAAAAGTAAAATACAAGAGAATCTATAAATTAGCACTTCAATTAACCAATAGTGAAATCAAATCAAGAACCTAGTTGTATTCCTCGGCAACAGCGCCATAAATTTTGATGTTCACACTCAAACAGTAAAGCGATCGCAGTCAAGTATGAACTTAACCAGAGCTTAGGGTCAAATCCACGGGGAATACGAGGTTGATCATATTGACTCAATACCAATCATTTCAAGCATCGATTTAAGATAGGGGGATTTGCGATTTAAAGTGAAGAACAAATAGAAATACTACACTACAAATGTGAGAAGACAATCAAATTGAGGGAAACTTGGGAATTATGTTCCCCGTGATTCATTAACTCAATTACCTCGGAAAACATAACTCTAATCAAGACATTGCATACAGGAAGGTAACTAAGGTTCTTCCATCCCTTTTGTGAAGGTGAAGGTCGAATTTCACCATGGCGCTTGGTCCGCAACCATAGCGTGCCAGCTAACCGTAATCCATTGTCCCAGTCAAGCTCCCCTTGGTCAGGTTTGGTTGATTAGACGAGAACACATCAATTAAATCCTGTCATCTATTTTCCTTTTCTTATTTATCACTATCTTTTTCGGAATCATGATAGTAGGTAGGGTTTAGTGTTGGCCACCACCAAACAACATTCAAAATGAATGGAAATAGATAATACATGTAAATACCCAATCAAAGAAATGCATAAAATCTAGGTTATTTTAAGTCAACTCATCATGGTTCCCACAACCCAAATTGTAGGTGCTTAGCTACATATGGCTAGGGCAAAGTGACAAACAATGATTAGAAGAAGCATGGTTTAGAGATTATCCAAAAATAATGAAGAACAAGAACACCTTGATGTTAAAAAAACAAGCTTGCAGCAATGGAGCTTAAATAGAAGTGATTCCAAAATCCCCTAAAATGGATCTTCAAATTAAAATACTAAAATCTACACTAAACCCTATAAAAATGTTCTACAATATTCTAAGGAGAATATTTAAAGTAGAATCTGAAAAATTGTCCAAGTCTCTCAGCAAAAATCCTATCATTAGTTATTTATACTATTTACAAAAAAACCCTAAATATAAAATAGAAAATACAATTGGTAGCAGTTATGGCTCACAGGTACGACTCATAAGGTGACCTACGAGTCATAGTCGGGCTTTTGTAGTCAGCACTTGAATTTTTGAACTTGACTGCTACGATCCATTACTATGAGTCATTTCTTGGCTGCGACTCGTAAGGTCCTTTCGTAGTCCAAGCTTGCAGTTCTTAGTCCAATTCTTGAACTCTCTAGAAATTGTACGAACCCCACCTCCATGAGTCATAGTAGGGCCTATGACTCGTAGGGTGGTCTCATATGACTGACCTCCTCTTCTCATATTTCTGATTATGATGGCATCCTATGACTCGTAGCTTGGGCTACGACTCGTAAGGTGGCTCATATGTCCTGAACATCATCAAAATCTGCACTTCTCCCAAAATCTTGTCAACCTGTATTTTATGCATAAATAACACAAAAATGCATAAAAACGTAATAAAAATTCACATTAAGAACTTGCAAAATTCCTTATTTTAGGCATCAAATGAGTTTTATTTTGACAACACATCAACTGTGTGACTCTACACGGCTCGTGGTACCCTCCATAAAGGTAAACTATGCCTAATTTTTTTTTCTAAGTGTTGAAGTTAATTTTCAACTTCAAAAATTTTGTTTAAGTGAGGGGGTACGGGCAAAGGCACGGGCCATGCTGAGCGACATGACCCCTACACCCTCCCGTGGTGTGGTTACATACAATTTTTTGTTTCATCTCATTAATGATATTTTTGTAAATTTAATTTATTCTACGGACTTTAAGGGACTTCCTATACTATCTTAAGGTTTCCTAATAACCTAAAATTCTATTCAAATTATTCAAACTCATTCTCTTATTCTACACTCACTCAATAACTCCTCTCAAGAATACTTGTGGGAATTCAAGCTTGGGATTCAAGACTAAATTCTTCTTCAAATTCTCTTGGGATTTCTTCATTGGGTTTAGATATGTGGGCTTGATCTTTGGTTCATTCAAACCAAAGAGACCCAAATCTTTTCAATCAAATTTCATGATTTAAGCTCTTTTTGAATATGGGTTTTCACAATTTGGATTTATTAAATTAAATTGATGCATTGGTTGTACATATTTGATGATTTTAAGTTACTTTAAGCCTTATTATGATAATTTACATTGAAGTTATGAGGTTATGAATATGCATGTCCCTTTTTAAGGCTTGTTTATGCATGGGTAATTATATTATGATTTTAAATATGGATTTAATTATGTTTTCATTTGAATTCCATATTATATTGTTGATTTTTGATTCAATCTTAATTACCCATGTTTTTCTCACATCATTCATGGCATTTGCATTCATGACATGGGGTTATTTTTAAAATTATGAAGTGTGTTATGCCCAATTATATTTTATGATATGATTTTAATAGGATATTGGTTATGACAAGAATGTGATCACATACGTGTCTATGATTATGGCTCTTTGAGCATTTTGGGTGCTTGCACCATCTTGTATATGAATGGGTTATTCTTATTCATAAGTATTATGACTATGAACTATGATTTTGGCATTTGAGCCTAAGTATGAATTATTATGATAAGTATTCGGTTTTTAAGACTAAGAATGCATTGGAATGGTTTTGGAAATGATTATTCTCTCTTTGAAAGCATA
>JAABOM020041318.1:0-16488 GCA_011800125.2 Solanum clarkiae
ATTGTTGTTGTTATCGTGCTCGTCGTTGTCATTGTCGTTATCGTTGTCGTCGTCATCATCGACGTCGTCGTTGTTATTGTTGTTGTTGTCGCCGTTGTTGTCATTGTCATTTTCGTTGTCGTTGTCGTCGTTGTTATTGTTGTTGTCATCGTCGTCATCTACTATTACTACTATTACTACTATTATTACTATTGCTACTATTATTACTATTCTTATTATTAGAGAAAATAGCCAAAAAAAAATCTTAATGTATACACTTACTTCTAACTAAACACTTTAATTTCACGGGAGTCCCATTACCTCCTTGAACTGTTTAAATTAAAACTATTACCTCTCCAATTTGCTGATGTGGCAAAGTGAGTGTATTTCACTCTCTTTGAGAGAGTGAGTACCAAAAATAAATATTAAATTTTTATGTTTAATATTTCTTTTCACACATATATCTTGCTTTCTTCTTCCTAAATATTTTTTTTCTTCTTCATCAATAGATCCAAGTCACTCCGCCACTACTATCTCCATTGAATTTTTCATGAAATTTCAAGATTTTAGCAATTTTAGAGCCATAACATAGCAGTTTTGTCCAAATTCAGAAAGAATTTTGGATTTAATAAACCCATATTCAATTTTGAAAATGAAAGTGGGTCTTTTTTAGATAAAACTTTGTCTGTCTTTTTCTTTTCAAAATTACAGCCATTGTTGCCAACGATGATGACGATGTGGAACACATTATCTATTTCTTCTTTTTCCAGAGAGTTTTGTTGTAGGAGGTCAAGATTGATAGAAATAATATACACAAAATTGTTATTGCCAACGATATTAATAATGAGAGATTCATTGACAAATAAACTTTAATTTCTCCATTGATAAAGGTTTGGGATATGGTAATATTAGTGGAAGGAAGGAGGTTGGTGATGGGGTCTTCTTTTTTCTCATTAAGAAAAGATATGGAACAGTTGGTGTGCATAAAATTGAAAAAAAAGCTGATGATACCATCTCCAACGCTAGTGGATTTCAACATCGAGAGTGGTTGTACTACTCCATACATGAGTGCTCCGTCACGTCCTCCACATTATTTTAGTAAAAATGATGAACTTATTTTTGAGTTTGTAGGGATGGTGAAAAGGTAGAAGAAAAAGGTAAAGAATGATAAACTAATTGAAATTTTGTAAAGGTAGAAGAAAAGAGTAAAGAATGATAAAATAATTAAAAATTTTTTAAAGAATTATCCAGGTGTCTGGCGTGTGAGTTTCACCCAACAACATAAATATGGTTATGACTTTTTAAGAGTATAATAATTTTAATTTTAAACATATCAAGGGAGTAATAGGACCCCCGTGAGTTTTAGGTGTGTAATTGAAAATATAGTATAGGTTGGGATTTTTTGTGGTTATTTTCTTATTATTATTACTATTATTACTATTAATATTGTTGATACTCAATTTTTACCCTTCACAATATAAATTAGATATCGAGCTTCTTCAATCTCAAATAATTTAAAATAATTAGCATTTACAAAACTCAAAATGTTTTAAGTGATTTTCATATATTATATTCTTTATTTTAATCCGCTGATAATTTTGTCACATTTGATTTATTACTCTTCATAATCAAAAGATTTTGCCTTTATTTGTCAATTTTAATTTTGGCTTAATTAAACATTGCATCAATTAATTTGATTCAATTGAAGTTCATATTTTTGAACCATCAATTTATAATTGAGTTGATTATTCTATCTATGTTGAAATTGAGAAGCCTGTTAATTGATTAATAAATTCATCTCGATTTAACTAAATTTGCAATCAAATAGGTCAAATTTTAAATCAAACTACTCATCCCTTTGGACCAATTTTTAGACCCATCTTGAATCAATTGGTCCATTTTGTGATAATTTGGCCCTTTCCCCTTAGTTCGGCCCAAATTTACCAAAAACCCGGCCTAACTCCTTATTTGAGCATCACAATACAGACACTCCTATATTTCACGTATATATACTCCTAAATCAGTCTCACACACCCTCTATTTCTGTTTTCCCTTATCTCGCACTTAAAACTTCATCTCCCTTGAAACGACCCAGTAAAATGCCGAACGATGAACACCCCAATGGTCCCTGGTGAATGTTCCTAACAACCTTCCACAAATATATCTCTACATGTCTCAATCATGCCTACTCTCTTGAAATCAATGACTGAATTTTTCAGTCTGTTAGATTTGCTAACAAGTTGGATATACATACTCAATTATCTTCTAGATATGGGAAGAAAAATTTGAATTTTTGGATCCAACAAATTCCAGCTTTGAACCTGTTTTCACCCTATTATTTTCCCTAATTTTGGGGCTATTTATTTCCTTCATTCTTCATCATTTTTGAGGGATAACAATTTTTACTCTCAGAACACGAAATATCTATCGAAACATTCAGCTAATTTCTTGAGAGCAAATACAATTTCAAATTCAGAAATTGTTGGTTTCGAAATTAGGAAAGTCAATTTTTTTTAGAGTCAAGGAATACACGACGAGTTCCATTGGTTGTTACGGGTTTTCTCCTAGCTCGTTGATGTCTCAGTTTCTGCTCCGATAAAAGTATACTCTTAATCTAATCTCCATTCTTCCTATTTGAACATTGATGTGTAGTAATGAATGGAGTTATCTTGTTGCGTTAATCTTTAGTCATGTTTGCTTCTGCTAAGTTGATAGCATTTAATGTCATGATTGTTGTTCTTGATCATTTTTTGGAGCATATTTTGATTTAACATTGCGCGCATGCTTACTTGGATTCCTTACTGTATCTTGGTTGGTTCCAAAGCTACGATTAATGACGTCTTGAGATAGTTCATTTCTCATTTCTTACTTTAAGAGTTAAGTTTCTTATATTGGGGTCGTTTGAGATATTCTGAGAAGGCTTGTGAATCCAAGCTTTCTTGGATGAGTTCATGTCCATTCTCCCCTAAATCTACTGTTTTAAAGTTCAATACCTTGGCTGTTGCTTGTCATTTTATCTTTGTCTCCTGCTAGTCGTGTTTGCATTTAACGAGCTATCTATGTATGTTGGTATCAAATATGATTGCTGGTTGTTTCTATATGGATTCTAATACATCTTTACTTGGCATTTTATTTAGCTTTATTGACAGTTTGCAACAGTTATTGGTGAATGTACTTTCACCAATAAAAGACTAACCATAGATTATAGTATTACTAAGTTCTCCATTGCTATTGTTGATACAACTTTTCCTCAAACACTCTGTATCCCCATCAGTCTCTTATTACTTTGTTGTAATGTTGTTGCCCTGTTTACTTCCATAGTTATTCTGGTTTCATTCGACTTATTTGTTCACTCATTGAGATGTTAATCTTAGTATCATATAATGAATCTTGAATGAATATTAATGGTTAAGACACGAAACATGTCTACTTGACCTTATTTGATCTTAAACGTGTAATAGTTGCATTGTTTTGTCTGATTTAAGTTTCTTTTTCATTAGGTTTATCAAAGAGTTTCCTCTTTTATTTACTTGTTTAATTAAGCATATTCAGTCATTATCTCGTTATTTTCAGTACATTTTTGTTCCTTCATCTTGTTAAAATAAAGCTAAGTTATTTCAAAAATACTTTTCTTCAAATCTGCAAACCCTTTTCAAATTTTAATCCCAAAACATATAATGTTCAAGTCTAAAGCTCTTTTGTTTGTTGTTTGTATTCTTCCGGTTTGTCACGCCCTTCATGTTACCAGAAAACAAAGAAAATTTTAGTTCAAAATCTTCTATGTTGTTTTGAATATTGTCTTTCCTTAATTTTCATTGTTCTCTTTCATATTTATACTTCTTTACTAATTATTAGTTTTCTTTTTGCCTACTCTGTCATATGGTTTAAGCATTATAAATTCTTCTAGGTTTTTAAGTTCTATAATTGTTTAAGTTTGCTATCAACATGTTCTACTTCATTTTGGCTTACTGGTTTTCTTATTGTATATGCAGCTCTATGTTTCTATGAGTCATTTTTCTTTTGAGGCCAGCTGGATAGAATGTTTATTCTCTGAACTTATTTATTGACTTCCTGTTCTAGTGATGTTTTTGTTTTTAATTTAGACTTCTCCTTAAATGCACTTTCTTTGCATTTAACATTTTTTTTCTTCTCTGTCAAGTATTTGATTATTTAATTATCCAAGTTGAGTACTTCACTAATCCTTTTTCTTCTTTTTTTGCATGAACACTTGGGAATAATTGAAGTCTCAAATTGAGACTCTTGCAATACTGAGTCGCATGATCCAATACCATCATACCCGCATACGGAGTCAATATCTTAGACTATTTCAAATAGCAAGCCAAATAAAGCGACCTTTCTTGGAGTCATCCACGACTACACATATTTTCATTATTTATTTACTTATTTATTTTTCTTTAGAATATATACTTGTTTGTGTTACTTGAATATGTTATCATTCTTGATCCACATAATTGACAATCATATTAGATTTTTAGGTTTGGGTACCTATATTTAGAAATAAATCATTCCCGTGACATTAACTTTTTGTTATATTTCTAAAAATAAATCAATTTTTGTTCTTAAGACCAAACTACTTAAAAGAATATTTTTCAAAGTACGAGCATTACTTCCATATACAAAGTTATTTTATTAGTGCGCACCATTTTCTCATACAAAAATGTTGTTTTGTCACTTTTCCAAATAAAAAAAATGCAAGTCATTTCATTTCAAATACAAAAGATTTTTTTTAAAAGGTTTTAAGTATGTTTTCGATTTCAAGATAAAAAATATTTTCTAACTTATTTTTCTTGATTATTTAATACTTTTTGCATTTAAATTAATCTTAATTTTATTAACCTAAGTTTGGCCGGTTAACTATTTTTAATAGATCCTAAAAGATGCCTAATTCCTTCCTTTTAGGATAGCTAGAACCCTTATCGAGAATCACATAGGTTATGTAAACCTTAGAATAGAGTTAACATTAGCATCACTTTAGACAAAAATAGGTATCCTAATTTACCTTTAAAATAATTAGGTGGCGACTTCTTAAGTTTAATTTAGTAATTACCAATATGTTGTACATTGTTTGACCTTGAATTATAATGAGGTATAACAGCTTGGCGACTCTACTCGAGACTTTAGGTTCTAAACTATAACAAACTTAGGTTAATAATTAAGCTTTTAAGTATTTGTTTGTCTTATTGTAATTGCTTGCTTTACCTTAATTGTTTAATTATTATTTGCTATGTTATTTGATAAATCACTTATTTTTCTTATGTAAGTTGTTTGTTACTGCTTTATATAAATTGTCATTCTGTTCATACTTCCTCCAATTCTGGGAGTGTTAATACGCAATGGCGTATTAAGACCATTAGTATACCTTATCAAACATCCAAGTGGGTTCATGACCCCAAGTGACACATCATCATAATCTTTGTGCATATTTGAAGTATAATTGTGCCTAAAGATCGACTATTGAAGCTCTTAGTTAATAGGCATAAATTATTCTTGTACTTTATTTTGGAGCAATAGAATGACGTATATTGACACATTTTGTCTTTCAAATTTTTGGTAGGCTTACCTCAAGCATAAAAGAGGTCCCTTGCATATTAGGACATATTTACATGTTATTTGAAATGATGACTTCCTTACTATGTGACTTATTTGAGTACCTAGATATTATTTTACTTGATAATTTCATTTAAAACTAATTTTATCTTTTTTGTATTTTTCTTCCACCTTTTCCATTTTTTATTCCCAGAAAGAAAGTGGATTCGTGTTGACAATCGAGTTGGCCGACCATCCTTACTTCACAAGGTCCAAATCATCGACATTACCTCGGAGTAGTTGGGCTATTCAAGGAAGGAATACAACCATGTCTGATCTAATCATGCCTAATCCAATTAGTCTATAACATACCGTGGTTCCCAACGATCCTCTCGAGAATTCTGAAAATAGAACTACTATTCAACATGATGAGCACATTGCTCGCTTGACTCAAGAGATTGAGAATCCACGTAGTGAACTAAATCGGTTAGAGACTTGACCAATATATCCATCACACTTCAAAATCCACAACCTGAACCTAGAAGTACTGTAGCAAACCCGTCTCATTTTTCGTCACTTGATTCACCTGTTCCTAAACATTTTCCTCCACAACAACCTCAACCCACCAAAATAATTCACCTCCAACCACCCCCACAAATCCACTAAATTTGTCAACCCTCTACACTTCTCTACAAAGTCAAGCACCTACCTACACTACCTATGCTACTCCTCCCAATCCACCACCTATCATCTTGCCAAGTCAACCTTCAACTCATATTTCCTTACCCGCTAACACCTCTCCACTATTTATAACTACTCCCGTAAAACCACCAAATCAACCACCTATCAATACTCCTTATAATTCTCCATCACCTCAAATCTAAAATACTCCCATTGTCCAAACTTATCCAGCTCAGCATATACAAGGGGCACATGTTGCCACCCCTTATATACAACTTGTACCTTCGGTATATGTGATGGAAGCACCAAGACTTATCAACCTAATATCGGTCAAGTTCCATCCCGAGGTAGCTCAATATGAAGAAATGAAAAAGGATGACAAGGCAAAAGCAGATGATTTGCTTACATAAGAGATTCAATACCTTAAGGAAGCAATGAAAAACCTCCTAATTACTAGAGGGAGCAAAAGTCCACAATATGAGGATTTATGTGTGCAACCTGACATAGACCTACCCATAGGGTACAAATCGCTAAAGTTTGATATATTTAGCGGAATCGGTGATCCTCACACACATTTGAGAGCCTACTATGATAAATTGGTCGGGGTGGGGAGAGACGAGATGATTAGAATGAAGTTGTTTATAAGAAGTTTGTCTGGTGAAGCTCTTGCTTGGTATACACAACGGGATTTCCATAAATGGCGTGGATAGAGTTATATGACACAAGACTTTATGGATTGATCCAAGTTTAATACTGACATCACACCAGATAGGCTCTCTATCTAGGTTAAAGAAAAAGTCAACAGAGACATTTTATGAGTATGCTATAAGTTGGAGGTCAGAAGCAGCTAGAGTTCAACCACTAATTAGTGAGAGTGAAATGACTGCTACCTTCATCGAATGCCAGGATAATAGCTTGTACTATGGGAAAATGATAACCATGTTGGGGAAAAAGTTCACAGAGTTGTTAGAATAGGAGAAGTCTTGAAAGAAGCAATCAAATCAGGAAGAATTCAAGACCTTACAGCTTTATAAGCAACCAGCAAAGCAATTCAGTATGGTTCAATTAATGGGAGCAAAAGGAAGAAAGAAGAGGTATTTGCAGTCATATTTGATCAAGGTCACAAGACGAACCAAATTCCATACCTGTCATTTTGTGTTGCTGAAACATGCGCCTAAGGAGAAAGTCTTTGCAACCAAAGTGAGACGAGGAGCCGAGTGACGTGCCAACGCTACTAATTTACTGAAGCCTCGCAGAATCCCTTGTATTCTTCACCAATTCCTTACTATGTCTACAATACCCAAGCCAACTACTATAAGCCTCGAACCCCTACTTATCAAAATCTATATCCTACTAGCCTGCCTAAGCTTCAACTTACCAAAATTGATCACAGGCTATACCTAGAGTTTGTCCAAGTCATGAAACTAAAACCACTCGCAACTACCCTAAATTTGCTAAACCATTGGCTCAGTTATTTGAGAGCTTGAAAACAGCTTGTATAATACAGCCAATTGAAGGAAAGATTCCCGATCGTATTTCAAAATGGTTTGATGGTTCTAATCGTTGTGCATATCATTCTGGAATTGTTGGACATGACACTGAGGATTGTAAATCTAATCAAGGATGGAGCTATCCAACTTACTGGACTTCAATCCAATGTGAACAACAATTCTCTACCTAACCATGAGGATCAATCAAGGTCATTGCTACAACTACTTACATGCCACTCTACAACACCAGGACACCAACCGTTTGGATGCTGAGCTAGATCAAACTTTGAATAATTGGATCTGTGCTTCATTCTTAGTTCGCTAGGAGTCTTAGTAGATTGAACAAGAAGTCTTATTTTGTATTTGAAACTATGTTTTTTATCTCATTTTATTTTTTTGAAAGCTTAATTGCAAACTCTATGAATGAATTTACCTTTTTTCTTAAATTGCCTCCTCCTTATTACTTATAAATATTTTTTTTAATATATCAATTACCAAATCTGTCAATTTTATGATTGTGACTCATAATGAAATAAATGAACGCCAAGAAACAATTCTGAAGGATGTGAAGATGACCTAAAAATGAGCATGATAACATTCAAACTTGAAGAAAAGTCAAGATGCTGAATCAGCATACAACTTTAGACAGGTTTCTTTGAATGTAATATTTATTTTATTTTGTTTTATTTTGAACTACATTCTGTCTTGATCCCTGAAAGGAATATGTAGGCAGCCCACGAAGGGTTCAGTTTTACTATAGAATATTTCCAATTTTTCTTTTCCTTTAGATGGGATACGTAGGCTATCCAGGTATGATTCGATCATAATTAAATAGAAATTCAAAATTTGTGTATCATTTATGTAATTGGGACTACACATGGCATGATTCCCCTAGCGGGATATGTAGGCAATCCATATCGGATTCGGTCCTTTTATTAGGAAAATCTTAACTATTTTTTATGTATTTTGAACTATATTTTGACCTGATTCTCTTAGTGAGATACGTAGGTAACCTACATAAGGTTCGGTTGCACCAACAACATAAGTTCAGTGTACTTTCCTGAAACCAACACTGGGGAAGATTTTGATAAGATTTGAACAAGGAATGATTAGATCATGGTAAGCTACAAAGGGCATTCAATTTGTTTCACAAAGTGTCACAATTTAAGAGTTGGCAGAAATTTTCTTTTACTACTTTGTTGTCATATACTTACATATTTTCAATACATTAACATATATCTCTTTCCAATAATAACTTTATATTATTTTTAGTTATTTACTTTTAATTTTTTTTATTATAATAATATTTGTATTGTTCATTCTACCAAGTCTCAAACAGAGATCATAATATCTGACCAAGCAAGATAGATGGAGGGCCAACAAAGCCAAGCTTCGAGTCAACATAAATCAACACCCCCTCCCAACTAAGATTTTTTCTTTGATTGCAGGAACAACAAAGATACAAGATGCAACAATGGATTAGCATCAAGGACATCATTTGGCTCCATGACCTCGCCTTTATAAGCCACCTCTCACTTCATATTTAACTTTACTCATTTTATTTTATTATGAACTTTTTTATTGACATCTTCATCTAAATTTTGTAGGAAAAGTTCTTTTGAAATCTATTGAACGTACATCAAGTTCACTAGAGGAACCACCTAACCAACCAAATTGCACATCGAGACTTTAAGGAATCGAAAAAGGCCTTTAAAGACAACTAAAGACATCATTCAGCCCCATAGACCCATCATCATAAATATTATTGAGACCTCTAAGACAACTGGAGGCCTCACTTATCCTTCAATCCCCAGAAGACAATTGGAGACGTCATTACTTTATTCATTACTTTACCAGTTACTTTAATCTACTTTACCTACTTTACCAACTTTATCAACTTTACTTTTTTGTCTCTGAAAACATCAAAGATGTCATAGCTTTATTCACTACTTTATCTACTTTACCATTTTATCTCCAAAGACAACTGGAGATGTCATGACTTTATTAACTTGTTACCTACTTTACCTACTTTACCATTTTATCTCCAAAGACAACCGGAGATGTCATGACTTTATTCACTACTTTACTGACTTTACCTACTTTATAACTTTATCTTTTTATCTCCGAAGACAACCGGAGATGTCATGAATTTATTCTACTTTACCTACTTTACCAACTTTACTATTTTATCTCCGAAGACAACTGGAGATGTCATTACTTTAATGGATTACCTACTTTACAACTTTATCATTTTTTTTATCTCCAAAGTCAACCGGAGATGTCATGACTTTATTCACTACTTTACCAGTTACTTTAATCTAATTTGCTTACTTTAACAACTTTATCTCAAATATTGCAAATATTATTATCATTTTGTCTTCAAAGACAACTGGAGATGTCATGACTTTATTCACTACTTTACAACTTTACCATTTGGTCTTCGAAGACAACTAAAGATATCATGACCTTCTCCACTACTTTATTTGTTACTTTAATCTACTTTACCTACTTAAATGACTTTACCTTAAACATTGCAAATATTATTACCATCTTGTCTCCGAAGGTAACCGGGGATGCCATGACTTTATGACTTCTAGGAAATTATGC
Organism: Solanum clarkiae; assembly: GCA_011800125.2. Lineage (NCBI taxonomy): Eukaryota > Viridiplantae > Streptophyta > Magnoliopsida > Solanales > Solanaceae > Solanum > Solanum clarkiae. The sequence goes on from JAABOM020041318.1 coordinate 10,305, forward strand.
GATTAACAAGTACCTTTTAGATTTTTCACAAAATTTAGAAAGAAATATTGCATAGCAAAGAGATATGGAGTATAGCACAACGTAAAACTTTTTCTTAGCAGTGAATTGGGACATATTCTAAAGAAGAATGTCAAACTTTTTGGATGCAAGCTGAGAAGTGAATTTCACCACAATCTAACTACACCCCTTTTGGAAGGCATGTGGGTATTTTTTAATTTATTTATTTTAGTTTCACCTCCCATGATCTCAACTCTCATCGGAAGCAATTTTTCCAATCTGAGTGAAAATACACCAAGAGTTTTGAAAATTATGTCTATGTAAGTTCTTACTTATGGGTGTGAAGTGCACCACATTCATGACTAAGAGGTTGAAAGCCTCTTTTTCATATTCAATTTATTTGTCACTCCTACCTACCGAAGGTTGTCTTAGTATAACAAGATTTTCTTTTCAAATAATTGAGTCGAACTACAGGCAGTCTGATTTTTATGTCCAGGATACATAGGCAAGCTCCATATTGAAAACTTGACTATATTCCAACATCTCCTCTTTCTATTCCTTAGCTTTTCAGTCTCTCCATAATTTGACTCTGAATAGCTTTTGAATTCTTTCGTAATCATGCATTAAATCAAGTGTCATGAACTACAAGTGGCACAAATTCTCATGTAACTTGAGATATGTAGGAAATCCAAAACCAAGGTCCGGCCATAATCTTCTAAAGTCCATAGCAAAAGCCTTTCGGAAGAGGAAGATGTCGTCGGCTAAAATTAGATTTGTTAAGTTTCCTTGGCTATGATCTCTTTCATTGATCATATCCAAAGAAAGGGGCAGTTGTTGACACCTAATTTTTACCCTCTACAATATAAATTAATTATCAGAGATTCTTCAATCACAAATAATTTAAAATAATTAGCATTTACAAAACTTAAAATGGTTTAAGCGATTTTCATATATAATTTTCTTTATTTTAATCCGCTGATAATTTTATCACATTTGATTTATCACTCTTCATAATCAAAAGATTTTTCCTTTACTTGTCAATTTTAATTTTATCTTAATTGAACATTGCATGAATTAATTTGGTTCAACTGAAGTTCATATTTTTGAACCATCAATTTACAATTGAGTTGATTATTCTATTTTTATTGAAAATGAGAAGCTTGTTAATTGATTAATATATTCATCCCGATTTGACTAAATTTGCAATCGAATTGGTCAAATTTTAAATCAAAATACCCATCCCTTTGGACCAATTTTCAGACCCATCTTGAATCAATTGGTCCATTTTTTGATCAATTTGGCCCAACTTTCCCCTTAGTTCAGCCCAAATTTACTCAAAACCCAGCCAACTCCTTATTTGAGCATCACAACATAAACACTCCTATATTTCATGCACATATACTCCTAAATCAGTCTCACGTGCCCTTTTTTTCTCTTTTCCCTCATCTCACGATAAAAACTTCATCTCCCTTGAAATGACCCAGCAAAATGCCAAACGACGAACACCCCAACAGTCCTTGACCAATGCTCCATACAACCTTTCACAAATTCCTCTCTATGGGTCTCAATAACACCTACTTTCTTGAAATCAATGGGTGAATTCCTCAGTTCGTTAGATTTGCTGACAAATTAGATATACATACTCATTATCTTCTAGATATGGGGAGAAAATTTTGAATTTTTGAATCCAACAAATTCCCGTCTTGATCCTATTTTCACCCAATTATTTGCCCTAATTTTGGGGCTATTTATATCCCTCATTCTTCACCATTTTGGAGGGATAACACCTTTTACTCTTAGAAAATAAAAATATCTATTGAAAGATTCAGTTAATTTCCTGAGAGCGAATACAAAAAATTGTTTGTTTCGAAATCAGGAAACTCAATATTTTTTGGAGTCAGGGAATACACTAGGAGTTTTGTTGGTGGTTAAGGTTTTTCTCCTAGCTCCCTGAGGTCTCAGTTCCACTGCTCCGATAAAGGTAATACTCTTAGTCTAATCTATGTTCTTCCTGTTTGAACATCGATGTGTAGTAATGAATGGAGTTATCTTGTTCCGTTTATGTTTAGTCATGTTCATTTCTGCTAAGTTGAGAGCACTTAGTATCATGATTGTTATTCTTAATCAATTTCTGGATCATATGTTGATTTAACATTGGGCGCACACTTATTGGGATTCCTTACTGTATCTTGTTGGTTCCAAAGCTGTGATTAATGATGTCTTGAGATAGTTCATTTTTCCATTCCTTGCTTTAAGAGTTTATGATATGGGGGTCATTTGAGCTATTCTGAGATGGCTTCTGAATCCAAGATTTCTTGGATGAGTTCACGCCCATTCTCCCCTGAATCTACTGTTTTAAGCTCCAATATCTTGATTGTTGTTTGTCATTTCATCTTTATCTCCTGTAAGTCTTGTTTGCATATAACGAGTTATGCATGTTGATATCAAATATGATTGTTGGTTGTTTCCATATAGAATCTAAGATATCGTTACTTGGAGTTTTATTAGCTTTATTGACAGTTTGCACCAGTTATTGGTGAATGCACTTTCACCGCTAAAAAACTAACCATAGTTGTAACACCCCATGAAATTACCGAAATACCACTAGAATGGAATTATGCGCATAACGCGTCTTTCAAATCACCAAATGAGAATTCGAAATCAAATTTAGAATCAGCACAAAAAATGAAGTGGAAAAATGGAAAAATGATCTTGACCCGATATTAGAGCAACCAAGTCAAAAAAAAATTTTGTAATTAAATTCGAAATAGTGTGAGTGCACACCTGAGGCATGGACCAACACTTGGGATTATTCTTAAACTTCCTTGAAAGAACATATTTTGATAAATTTGCGAAATACACATGTCCGCCCCCAGACGCATCGCGGACATGGTATTTCGAGATCAAATTTTATTTTTTTAATTTGAAAAGGGCACTTTGGTCATCCCCTGACCCCTCCTAAGACAATAAATGAGTACAAGAGATCTTTTACATCAAGCCAAGTCCAAAGAATTTTTAGCAACTAAGTTTTAGTATGAGTCAATAGAAGGGTCAATTTCAAATAACCATATCTCTGAAAGTATAATATGTTAGGTGATCCATAAAATATTAGATAGAAGATATTCAAATTAGATTTTCAACGCACCTAATTTTGCGTTAATCAGAGTTCAGAGTAGAAAGTTATGACCATTTTAGTGAAGGAGTATAGAGTTATCCCAAGGTCCGCGCCCTGAGTGCGTTGTGGACAGAATGCGGATCCTTACTGGATAAGCAATTATGTTCTTTTCTTTTATTTTGAGAGTAATTTTATCCTAAAGTCTTTCGGCGTCTATTTAAAGTCCCAAACCTCACAAAACGTTAGTTTTCATAATCAAGAACCCCTCTCCTTCACTCTTAAACATGAATCCTCAAGAATCATCAAGAAAGTCATCAAGTTAGGATTTTCTTTTAAGATTCATCCTCAAGTTAAGTTATTCTTCATAGATTTCAATCTATCCAACCCTAATTTCTTTAACTATTCATGAATCCCTAATTCAAGAAACGAATTCAAGAATTCCAAAAAAGGAATTCTTGATTCTTCTTTTTCAAGAATCAAGGTTCTTCATCAAGAACTCTAAAGATTCCAAGTCAAGAATTCAAGAATCTTCTTCAATACATCCAAGAACTAATCTCTAAGACCCTCCAAAAGTTATTTGTCACGACCCAACCCAGGGACCGTGATTAGTGCCGATTAGGCACATGGACAAACACTAAATCGGATTTCCAACTATAATAGCTAAGGAATCTACCGAAATTTCGGCAGATTTTCCTCTGTTTTACTGACTAACTGCACCTGCACACAATAACCCCAGCATACAGCAACATCTATACACATATATATATGCGGGCCGACAAGGTCACCGCTGCGGTAGAACCGCCCAACAAAAATATCATACATACGTAGGAATACCACATGCAATATCCCACACCCACATGTATCCACAGACCTCTATACATAGAACTGAATCATAGGACGGGACAGGGCCCCGTCATACCCTCGAATATATATAGATGCAAAGTACAGGAAATAAGTGTATATGTATAAACCCAAAAGTCTGCTCCTGAGGCAAAGGGAGCACTTCAATGGTAGACATAGATCCTAAGAAGATGGCTCTCTCACCTGTGCGTCGGTACCTGCGGCATGAAACGCAACCTTCGAAGGAAGGGGGTCAGTACGAAATACGTACCAAATATGTAAAGCGGAAAGTACGAAATATATATGAGAGTAATAATACAAATAAAAATATATGAATCAAACCTGAATGCAAATATCAAAATACTCTTTATTTAAAATATCAAAATAATACATATCGGACGGGAATGATGGCGATCTCCAAACTCGCGCCATACCACAACATAACATTAGAAGCTCCAAATCTCTGAAATCTCCAACACAAGTCCCAACCATAGCATAAGTGAGCCGAGGAAAGGGGTCCACGTCTCACGTACGATAAGTGTAGAGGTCATCATGCCCGATAAGTGAGCCGAGGAAAGGGGTCCAAGCACTCACATCACCGGATAGGTGAGCTGAGGAAAGGGGTCCAAGCACTCACACGTCATGATGCTCACATATCTCAAACACAGCCCCATGTCTCCAAACTAAGCAAAGCCGGCCCATGGGCAAACCAACCCGCCGTATCCAACCTCTTTCGGAATATATATACATATATACAGATAGTTATACATACGCACGATAATAACCTGCCCAGAAACCGGTGAACGAGACCAAAATGGCACGAATAGAGTCATGAGAATCACATGCATAAAAACTAGTTCCAAAAACTTAGTAATATGCAAAATCATCATTTTTGAAATTAAGAAGTTATTCATTTATGAATAGTGTCAAAGTTGCTCAAATTCACACATAAAGGTGATTTAGAATTTTTTTTTATCGAAAGTTGTACACATTAGTAATTTTGGAACAATTTGAACCTATAATTTTCCAAACTATTTAACTTCCGGTCAAATGAGCACCATTCATGGATTTTAAAGTGTCAAAAGTTAAGGATGAAGTTAATTTAGCATAAGAGTGACAAAGAATGAACACAGATCCCATTTAGGCTCTTCGTCGAAAGTTATAGGTGTTTGCGCCCTCCAATAAAATACATTCTTTCAACATCTTAAACCATTTTATACTTTTACAACTTGAGGGCTCTACATACCCAAGAATCAAAATAGAAATACATTTGTATAAAAAGAAATACCAAGGAGTGAACATTGGATATATTTGGGCCCAAGTTGTGAAGGAAAAGGAATTTTTAAACGCATGTCGTTGACTAGGCTTAGTTAATTCATGCCAAGAGATAGGAATTTTTACATACCTCAATTTCTTTCTCCAACTAATTCCAATGCAAAACCAATCCAACTTTTGCATTCGGATGTCCAACATCTACACAAATTACGATAACGCCAACGGTTAACAACCAAATCGGGTCTTAAATCCTAACTCTTTAGTTCCAAATTTTATAAAAATTTCGGTAGCATCCCCCCTTAAAATACGCCGCCCCAAGAATTCAAATCGGCTCAAATAATCAATCAATCAACAGCAACAACCTACAACATCAATAAACCCTTTCCAATGCCATCACAACATCAAAACACCACAAAACGCTATTTCGACATAATTGGTAAAACAGGGCAGCATACATATAAATACATATCTACCATATTCAAGCCTTCCTATATACTCCAAGGACTATAATTCATCACTCCAACGCCCAACGTAAACCCCCCCAACGTTAAAACATAACATTATACTTTCAATGGGGCTCCAATCCAAGCTAACCATCACGTAAACATTCATATAGTTTCTCAATACTTCTTTTAGTCTATTTCGTCTATAGAGAACACAAATGAGTGATTGATAAATTGACAAAGGAGGTCAAAAACCTTGCTGAATCAATGAATCAAATATTTCCAAAACATTATCCACTTTTAAATTTTTACTATATGAAACTAAAAGAGAGTAATATGTTGCACCAGTAGGAATGAAGCCTTTTTCTCTCATGCGTTCAATCAACTGGTCTGCCTTATAAGTTTCACCTTCTCTATGCAGACCAAGAATTAAAGTACAATATGTGCCTGCATTCAGCTCACAACTAATTTCCAACATTCTATCTAGTAGAGTACATAACAGTTCAATACTAAC
>JAABOM020041339.1:0-16487 GCA_011800125.2 Solanum clarkiae
AAATACATGAAATAATTGAGTATTTTTAAAATTATATTTATAATAAGTAATGGATATATTTTTTGTTTACCATAAATAATTTATAAAAAATAAAATAAAATAAAGATACAAAATTTAGAAGGGAAAAAAAAGAAAGAAAGAGCAAGAAAAAGAAGAAAAACTGATGAAAAGAAAAAATAGAAAGAAGGAAAAAAATGGAAGAAAGCAAGAGCAAGAAAAAAAAGAAAGAGTAAAATTTAAAAAATGAAAAAAAAATAGAAAAAAAGTAGGAGATAATAATATAGAACTTATACGCAAACTTTAGGGATAAAAAGGTAAGTTTGTTGGTCAAATATAAATGATTTTTAAACCAAAAAGGATAAAGTAGGGGGAGACCAACTTTTAACTTTTGACTTTTTAAGCTATTTTTAACTAATTTTAGGCTATTTTTGAATTTGTCAAACACTGTCAAAAACTAGAAAGAACTTAAAAGCAGGGTTGACAACATTTTAAGTCCATCCAAACATACTCAAAGACTTCGGGGTCTCATGACTTTCAGTCTATAAGACCCTTTCAAAGTGTCGTAGAATATAGTATGGGCTATAAACCTACCTCATGGAATAGGTGCTGGTACTTTGGAAGTTTTAGGACTTGGGTCCATGGGATCTTTCTATAGATTGTAGTCCCTTCTACAAGCTGTCCTGTTAGTCCATGCCAAAAGTACTGAGGCCTAGACTTGCAAGAAGTTGGTTCCATAAAACCTTATCTACGGTATCTAGATGGTTCCATGGGCCATAGATATTGTTCATAGGAATTAAATTCTACAAAATTAGATTTTCTTTTCTGACTTCCTTGGCTTATCTGAGTTAGACGGGTGTTATATTATGGTTTACCTAACTCTTTACACATTAGGAGATACGATCATTTGAAGTTGACCCTAATAACATCTTATATAAAAATTCAATCAATAAAAAAGCATCCAAGTAAACCTTGAGATATAAATTCCTTAAGACCTTAATTCATATTCAAAACTCCTACCATACTAAAGAATTGTTTTCAGTGTTGATGAGAGATAAAACGACAAGTTCGGGGGTCCCTACACATTTAAATAAAGACTTGTATAAAAGTTTGAAAATTTGGAGAGTTACATTATCTCCCTCTTGGAATTATTCATCCTTAAATGAGAAATTAAGACTCGCTTAACATGATGTGAGAAATGTACACTACCAAAGGAACCCACATTATGACATTAATCTCTAATACCAATTCTTTAATATCATTAACCTAACATAGAATCTGTAAACCTATGCATAAGAACAGTCACAAATATAAGAATATACAGATACATAAAGAGTAAGATTGGTACCTTCATTACTATCATCCTTAAGGGTGAACAAAAAAGAATATGTAGACTTCAGTCTTATTATGATTACGAAGTAACTTTTTCCATCCTTTGATTCTTTCATAAATACTTTCACCAAAGCTATATTCTTAGTTCTCAATTTCCGAACTTGGCTAACTATTTCTAGATAAGACAAGGAGTCTTTCGCAACAATTTTCTCTACTGGAACCATAAGAGAATGATTATCCACACATTTTTTGAGTATGGATGCATGAATTGCAGGATGGAGCGATGCTAAATCACAGGTAAGTCCAACTTATATACGACATTGCCAATATTTCTCATAATTTTACAGGGCCTTATGTACTGACGGATAAGTTTTCTCTTTTTCATAAATCCCATCACTCCTTTCATAGAAGAGACCTATAGCAATATCCAATCATCCACCTCGAATTCCAACACTCTCCCTATCACTGATGTGCCATCAGAATACAATACTTTTGATGCTTAAAACTTGGAATTTTATGTGTTTTCAATGTGATGCTAGTGGATTTTATGTGTTTTTGTATTTTATTTGCATGATTTTAGGGTTGTCCTTGATTTTTGGAAGAAAATGTAGAAGTTGTTATTTTTGTTGATATACGAGACCCTTTACAGGCCATAGTACATTCTATCTTCCATAAAGAGGTTTTGTGGACAATTATAGTGAGAGACTAATTTTTTAAAGTTTGTTTTACGAACATGTAGATGGATCATGGACTATTTTACGAGTCATAGATAATGTTTTGTTCCCTAAGGATCATAGAAGAAGAATTTTTTTAATGTTCATCAGAAGAAACACCCTACGGGCCATAGAGAGGTGTCGTAGATCATAAGTCCAGTTTTGCGGCAATAATATACGAGAGCACAATAACAATCCGTGAAGCACAATATGACCTACAAAGGTGTCCATGAGGCGTGTCAACCCAGTTATCCTATTTTATTTAGGATTTATATCTTAAATACTATAAATAGGTTTTTAGGTTATTTTTCATTTAGTTCCCAGAGAGGTTAATAGTTTTAGAGAAAAATAGTGAGATTGAGTAGAGAAAACGTTGGAGAGTTTTGAGAAACACTTGTGCTTTGATTTGAACTTATAATATTATGATTCTCATTAAATGTTGGATTTATTTGTGCCTAATTCAATTTTGTAAGTGCTCTATTATGTCATTCGAATTCATTAGTTTTGTACCTACACAAATCATGAGTAGCTAAATCCACAACTAGGGTTATGAGAACCATGAAGAACTAACAAGGTAAAATAGGATAATTCATAATTCTTGAAAAATGTGCATGCATGTATTAGTTAACTCTCTTCGTTTTGCATGATTTCTAGTGGTGGCGAACATTAGAACCCGTCTAGTGTTACTGACTGGATCAAGGTTGTGATGAATAGGAAAAGAGATTAAACAAGATTCAATTTAATGTGTTTTCATCTAATCAACTGACATGGACAAGGGGAGGTTGTACTGGGACTAATAGGTTAGGGTGAGTAATGCACACTGTGAAGATGGACCAAGTCATGTAGTGAAATTCGTCTCTTGCCTGGATGAAAGGGTTTAGTAAACTTAACTTACCATCCTGCATACTACACACTAGAATAGAATTAGGTTATCTGGTGATCTGAGTTAGAGAATCATAGGGAACATAATACTCAAGTTTCTCTTCATATTGGTTAAACTCGTGTGTTAGTTAGGTTTACTTTTCTAGTTGTTATTGCAAACCGCCCTTTGGGAAGATAAGTAGGTTAATCACTCAAATTGCATTAATTGAATTCTCCTAAGTCTACGAATTCTTGTTGTGTTCGACCCTAACCTTGGGTAGGTTCTATTTCTTGATAACGACTGCTCTATCCTCAAAAAGAAGGTGTAACTTGGTGACATCAAGATTTTGGCACAGTTGCCAGCGATGTTGAGTCCATAGTCCTTCTTATAGAGTCAGCTCCAATGGTAAATGAGTTCCTTGATCTATCCTAATGAGCTTCCCGGTGTTCCTCCCAAAAAGGAAATAGATTTTGGCAAAGATCTGAACAGGAATAAGAATAAAAATACTAACCATGAGAACCCACCTTGTCTTGAGGATGTAGCTCCATAACTTAAGGATTTTAATGACAATGCTTATTAGTGGAATCAACATAGACTGAATACTATGGCTTTGGAGGTGAGTAGAGCTATTGTGTTGCCACTACTACTGGCTGACACAAAGTTCATGGCTTGAGTAGGTTGCTTCAGATGCTGCAGAATTGTGGGCTATTTACGAGCTTACGATCAGAGGATCCTTAAGTCATATACACGACATTGCATTCGTTTACAAGAGAGTGATGGGAATACAAATTTTTTCAGTGGATATGGTATGACTTTATGTCTTCCCATTGTCTCTTACATGTAATGCAACATTATGGCTATCTAAGCTCTCGCAGAGTTTGATGACCAGTTAAGCTAAATTACTGAAGGCCTTTTTGGAAAGCTATATTTGGAGATCAAAGAAGCTAAAGCTATGATGCTTCCACGTGGCCTCCTTTACCGGACGATGCTTCCACTAGACCACGAATTTGTCTATTGAACTGCAGAAGGTCTCTTCGATGTCCTGCTCGATTTCCTAGGTTGCCTCTTCACCGGACAATGCTTCCACTAGACCTTAACCATGGGCATAATCTAGCGAGAAGGTATCTGACTTCTCTGGCCAATATGTCTACTGGCTCCAGAATCAACACCAACTGACCATCTAACTCAACTGAATCATACTGTAACAAATGTGACTCATCTAGCACATACTAGTATAGCATTGAAACATAGAAAACTTAATGTATAGATGAATATTCTTGAGGCAATACTAACTCACAACCAACTGCACCAATCATCTTTAAAATATCAAACAGCCCAACATTCTGGGGGCTAAGCTTGCCCCTTCTACTAATTCTCATTAACTCCTTTAAGGTCGAGACTAGTAAGAACACTTGGTCACCAATATCTAAACATATAGTTTAGTGTCCATAATCAGCATAACTCTGATGCCGACTCTGGTAGTCCTCAATATATCTTAAATCATATAGACATGGGACAAACCCTCTTAAAGAAAATGTATACCATACGGTCTAGGCTCTATGGACACGAAAATAAAAACAAGGGTACGGCAATACCTACTATGTAAAGCATCAAACAGTTCCATTTGAATATTGGAATGGCAACTATTATTATACCCAATCTTTAGTAGAGGCAAGAACTGACTGCACGAGATACCAAACTCAAATTATTCATCATTGAGTGATTTAGTCAACCCCCAATCTCCTAAGATCAATATTTTGTCCTCTAAAGTCGCTAATACTTAGGCCCACAAGATATCCTCAAGGACCTAAATAGTATGCTCTCACTGGCCATCGATATGTGGATGAAATGTTGTGCTAAGGTCAATCTAGTGCCCAACTCTCTTTGAAAGGCTCTCCAGAAGTTAGAGCTGAACTGTGAACCCTAATATGATATAACGGATACTGGAACCTCGTGAAGACGGACTATCTCCCAAATATAGATACAGGCTAAATGATGAGCACCACAGGAAGACCAAACTGGAATGAAAAATGACCGATTTAGTCAATTGATCAATGACAACTCAAATACTATCTATACACTTGGAAGTCAAAGGAAATCTCACAAATTATTCCATAGTAATTCGCTCCCACTTCCACTCAAGAATGGGCAACATCATAAGCTTTGCATAGGTCTCTAACGCTCGACATTTACCTGCTGATAAATATGGAAGTCTGATAAATAATCGACTATATCTCTCATCATACAACCCTACTAGCAATGTTGCCTCAAATCCCAATACATCTTCATTGTGCCCCAGTGGATAGAATATCTAGAATCATAAGCCTCATGCAGAATCAATTGTATCATATCCCTAGCTTTGGAACACCAATAGACCATCAAATCTGATGACCATATATGAATCTGCAATGACCTTGCAATTACCATCCTATAAAACCCTATCTCTGAGGGTTGCTAATTATTTATCATTGTACTATTTGGTGCAAATATGATCAAATAGAGAAGACTAAGCCCCAATGAAGGCCAATGTCATTCCAAAGCCTAATATATCCAATCTCACCATCCAATTATCCAAGGACTGAATATCCAAAGCCAAAGGGTAGTCAAACTCGTGATCCCGCCATCCAACTCACCATATTTTGGGAACAAAAACTATCACCACCAACTATAAAACAATAGTGGGGTAGTCGCACTCATGATCCCACAACTTTCTGGAGGCATAAGCAATAACTTGACCTTGCTGTATTAAAAGACATAGCAAGCCAATCTTAGAAGCATCACAACACACTATGAATCTCTTACCCTCAACTACCTATGAGTAAATCATCTTTAAATCATGCAACTTAGGGTAAAAGGAGGCTTGTGCATCATGGGTGAAAAGAATCAATTAAAAAAACCCACACACCTTAGCTTTGAAGTTGAACTTGACGAAGATTGAAGGTGGAGACGTGGAGCTTGAGTGCAATCCTTATAAATACAAAAATAGTTTTGAGACTTGATTTTAGGACTAAAATATTTTATTAAGTGTTTGAATAAGTATTGAGAAATATTTAGAATAATATGAGGGTAAAAAATGTCTAAGTGTAGGTACTTTTATATTTGGGAACACATAGGCCCACGACTTCAAAGTCTTGGACCGCAAGAAAAATATATATATATGTCTATTGCGGACAAGATGTAAGAATAGTGTTTCTTCATCTGCGAGCCCTTGGTGCGAAATGCTTTCTGGAAATCATCACTTGGAAAATCAACATTACTAATCCTTTGCTCTTAAATCGGATTGGACCTATTTTTCACTCAAGATGACTCCCTAAACAAGAATATGAAGTCAAATTTTGTTATCAAGCACAAATTTTGAGACATATGGAAAATATGATTTCGGGCACTTCCAAGGCTCATTTTTGGCACTTTTTGGGGTTGTTAAAATATCTCCACCTTGGGAACATTCGTCCCCAAATGTCAAAGAGACGTATATGAGAGACGATACATAGTATGTCCAACGAACACCTCTAATACATAGATAAGAGCGGGGGCCAACAAAAAGTAACTAGGCTCACCCTCATAGTCAAAATGGACAATAAAAGATAACGTCTCATTACATAATAAGAGCAACATAGACTAAGGTCCCCAAAGTGAAGGTCTCACCAACTAGCTTAAGTAGTATCAAACTAGATGTGTGGAGGAGGAGGATGATCAACTTGGGCACCGGTTCCTACATGGTGACAACATGTAGGCATAGAGTATGTGTTAGTGCGTCTGAACGTACTAAATATGTAGGATACAATGCAATAAGAAATAGGACTCCTAATGAAAATGCATAACAATAGACAATTGGGATAATATAACAATTGGCATGTATGATTAATACATAAGTAAAACATGCTTAAGTAACTCATGCTCATATAAGATATCATATGTGTACAAGAGAACAAGATAGATTTCCAAAGTACAGACTCCTCGGTAGGTTAGTGATGATGCTGCCCCATCAACTAGGAGGTGAGGTACAAATCCCTCAAAAGATTGGTGATGATGCGCCCTATCACTGTGGTGGATAAGTACAAACCCTTCACTAGGATGATGAGTACAAACCCATGTAGGTTAGTGACGATTCTTCCCAATCACTAGGTGGAGAAGTATAAACCCTTCACTAGGTTGATGAGTACCAACTTTTATCTAGGATGTCCAGGTTCTTAGTCCCCCCAGATTGGGCATAGTCTAATGTAACACTTTATATAAAATTTATCATATATATAAGCTCATTTCATCATCATATAGTCAATTATATCATATCTCATGCTTTGAACCTTCAATTCCTTGAGAACCCACATCTAGTCATTTTTATCAAACACTTAGAGGGTGTGTTGTGCTAGTACAAAACGAAGAAATAAAGAGATGAAATTATGTAGTAAAATTCATTGTAAAAACATCAATAAACACCTAGTAACATCCTCAAGCAAGATACATGAAAAACCCTCATCAAATCTTACAATAGATCCAAGATTTATAGCTCAAAACATTGCAAAACAGTCACAACTTTACATAAATTAAACATAGTGTGTAGTGAATTTCATAATAAGCAAGACCCATTTTTAAACCCTAGCCGGACATTTTATCAAACACTTGTGGGTGTGTAATGGGGATAAAAGTCCATGAAATTTAGAGATGAAATGATGCAAGAAAATCTATTATAAAACTATCAATCAACACCTTGCAACACTCCCAAGGCATTCATTTTTAACAACTTGCTCCATCCTTGCAACAATCAATGCAAATGGTTGGTCAAGAAACATGCCTTCGATGATTGTATCGGTACAAGCTTGACTATTCTCATCAAGTGCATGATAGAAAATCTCATCTAGTGAATCATCAAAAATATTATGATCAGGGACTATCCTAAGGAATTTAGTGAATCCCTCCCATGTTGTACTAATTGAGTCACCCGACAATTGCTCAATATTATTTATTTTGTCTTTGAGCTTAAGCTTCTTTGATCTTGTGAAATAACTCTCTAAAGCTCTGCTTAGCTTCGTATTGTACCTGAAGGAAGCTTAGATAACAAAATAATTGCATACAAGCTAATGACAATGGGAACACCTTTAACTCAACAACATTAAGAGAAAGATTTTATGTCCTCATGACACTCTTACAAACGAAGATGACATTATGGAGATGATGGTAAGGATCCTCTGTAGGTAGCCCTGTGAACAAACTTGACACCAAAAACTTAGCATATGCTAGTAATGGAGGCAACACTATAGAACCAGTAACGTCTATGGCCATAGGGTTCAAACGATATTGATTCCAACCATAAGTATTTTCGTTGAAATCTCTCAGTTCCCTTGGTCGTGGATTCTCTTCGCTTCCAATATAATCATTCACATTCATTTCTTCCTCAACCGCGACGTCCTCATTCACCTGTGGCATTCTCCTAAAGAGTCGATGGATTTTCAAATTGATCATAGCTAAGGTATTACCTTGGATACTTGTTTTGGGCATACAACCTAGTACATCCTGCAAATATAATCAAACAAGAAAAACAACAATAAAAGTAAAATACAAGAGCATCTAGAAATTAATGCTTGAACTAACTAATAGTGAAATCAAGTCAAGAACCTAGCTATATTCCCCAACAACAGGACCATAATTTTTTATGATGTTTACGGTTCAATAAGAAAGTTATCGCTGTCATCAATTAACCTAACCAGAGGTTAGGGTCAAATTCACAGGGAATATGGGGCTTGACTATAGAGATCCACTATCAATTATTTCAAGCATTGATTGCTAAAATCACTAAATGGGGGGAGTTTGTCATTTAGGGACAAAAAGAAAAATAAAACACTATACTAACTAAGCCAGAAGACACTCAAATTTATGGATAAATTGGGAATTGTGTCCACCATAATTATTAACTCAATTAACCAAGAAAATATAACTCTAATTGCAAATATGCGTGCAGGACGGTAACATTAGTTCTTCCAACTCTCTCGTGAAGGTGATGGTAAAATTTCACCATGGCGCTTGGTCGGCAACCATTTTGTGCCAACTAACCATTATTCATTTTCCTAGTCAACCTCCCCTTAGTCAGGTTTGGTTCATTAAACGAGAACACATTAATCAAATTCTATCTTTTACTTCCCTTTTCCTATTCATCACTACCATTGTTAGGATCATGATAGCAGGTAGAGTGTGGTGTTGGCCACCACCAAACATCAATCTAAATGAAGGGAAATAAACAATATATGCAAAAACCTAATCAAAGAAATGTACAAGGTCTAGTTTATTTCAAGTCAACTACTCATGGTTCACACAACCCCAAGTTGTGGGTACTTAGATACTCATGGCTAAGGCAAAATCAACAACAATGAAATAAATAATATAGTTGAGAGTTTACCCAAAATAATGAAGAACAAGAACACCACAATTTTCAAGCCACACGCTTTGATAAATGGAGAATGAGTACAATGTGAGTCTTGCAATCCCGAAAAGTGGGTCTTCAAATTAAAAGTAAGATTCTACACTAAACCCTAGAAAAACTCTTAGAATATTCAAGAGAGAATATTGAAAGTGTTTTACAAGATATTCAATGTTGTACTAGGAGTTGAGGATTCACCAAACGTGCTGCAAGAGATAGTACTAGCAACACAATCCATAAAAAAAGAGGTGCATTGTCCTCAATGCACAATATCGAGCAAAAATAGAATATAATAATTTATTCATGAGGTGTATAAATTGTTGTCTATTATGGGTGTTAGATTGGAGGAGAAGGCGGAGTTGACTTACCAACTCAAGGGGGTGGCCCAAATATGGTTTACTCAATTGAAGGAGGAGAAGGGAAACAACAATGTGATTCTTAAGAAGGAGTTTAAGGTGGCCTTTGCCAACCAATTCTTCCTACTTGAGCTCAGGGAGACCAAAATGATGGAGTTCATGAATTTAAAGCAAAGGTAGATGAGTATGAGGAGGTATGCCCTCAAGTGCAACCAATTATCTAAATATGCTCAACCTGAATGGTGTTACTGACTAGACCAAGGTACTAATGAAAAGGAAAAGAGATTGATTAATAGTGTTTGATGATGTGTTCTCATCTAATCAACCGAATTGGGCCAAGGGGTAGTTAAGTGGGACTTATAGGTAATGGTTAGTACTGCACACTATGGAGATGGGCCATGTCAGACAGTGAAATTTACCTCACACCTTGGTGAATCCACCATGCGTCGGTTCAATTCCTGTTGTTCGCCAATCAATAAATGGACAATTTATAATCATCACAAACCTCCCTTATTTCTTTTCTATTGCAATTATGGATTATTATATGATGATTTTTGAACTTTTCATATATAGAAAAGAAATAGAAAGAGATAGACTAGAAACGACGTTTGTTTTGTCAATGACACCAAAGGGACTTCCTTGGGTGTTAGAAGCCTCTTAGGTTAGTGGGCTATTGCTGGGGATTGTGAGTAGATTCTCTTTTATTATTCATCCTATGACTTTATTGACCTTAGTAAGGCCATATTGTGACCGACATTTTTAGTAGGGTGATTTAACAGGTCCGGGAGTTATTATTTCTTGTGTTATCCCTTGTTGCTAGTAGGATTCATGTGTATATGGGTTTCATTCATAGGTTCCTTTCATATATGAAGCCCAATCTTCCTCTTTTATGAAAATTGCGTGATTTCAAAATGTATTTCTTGTGGTTATCTATTATTACGAAATATGAGCATGACACACATTGGAGCTTTGTCTAACATTGTTGATTATGAATATATATATATATATATATATATCTAATTTTAGCTTATGCTATGAAATGATCTTTATCTATTGAGACTATACATGATTCAAGCTATGAAATCTATGAACTATTGTGAAGTTTTGATATGATTTACAAGTTACCCATGATGGGGTTTTACCATGATGTTGGTGGGATGATGTACATGATTTTAAGATACATTGATTTCACTATTTCAAGATCTATACTCTTGCATTTTGCATGATTTGAACATGTCCTCATATGTTCCCACCAAGTGTTTGATGAAATGCCAAGTGAAGAATTCTCATGATATGGGCATATTTTACAAGTCAAGTGACGTCATGATGAATATAGGATATCAAGTATGTTGTGAATTAATGAAATTATCTATGATTATGCAAGTATGAAGTTAAGCCCTTTTCAAAAATTTATTTTTAAGAAAACCTACATAGATATTTACTTATTGTAATTTGAGATTTGAATATTATGATTCCCAAAATTCTATTGATGCATGGATAGTGTTTATTTGATGATTTGAATGTGACTTAAACTGTTATATGGGGATCTACTTTGGGTTTATGAAGCTACAAGTATGCATGTTCCGTTTTGAATGATTTATGCATGAGAGATTACACTATGGATTTAAATGTGGAATTAATTATGTTTTCACTTCAACTTCGTAACATAAATATTGATTTCAAATGGAGTCTTAATTAAGTATGTCATTTCCTCATTGTTCATAGCATATGCGTTCATGTACACGGATTACTTTATGGATTATTTATGTTATGGATAAACTCAATTTCGTTTTATGGTATGATTTTGATAAAAGGTTAGTTATGACAATATTATGATCTCATATATTTCTTGGATTTTGGATCTTTAAGCATTTTGGGTGCTTACATCGTTTGTATATGAACGGGCCATTCCTATGCATGAGTATTATGATTATGAAATTATGATTTTGGCATTTGAGCCTAAGCATGAATTATTATGAATGGTGTTTGGATTTTAACCCCAATTGTGCGTTGAAATGGTTTGGAAAGTGACTATTACCTCTTTGAGAGTATGTACATGCATATTATAAGTATTCTTGTGGGATGATGACGTAGCTTCTTGTGATGAGGGTCTTGGAGTAGTTTGTGCTACTTGCATAGCATGTTTCGAATGAGTGCAGAACCTGTAAGGTTGTAATATGATGGGTAAGGATATATGATCTATTTGGTCAATTACAATGGGTTAGTCATTTCTCTAATATTGATCATTGGGTCGGGTGTTGTCTGCAAGAGAGGATGAAGATAGGTAATATCCCTAGGTGTCTTTTCGTATTAGGAGTGACCGTTATGAGTATTGGTGGAGATGTTTGGTTGATTTATGCATTGTCTATGTCTATGGGCTTCATAAATAGGGTATTAAAACCATACTTTGATATGTTTGTGGTGGTATTTAGTGATGAGGTATCGATTTGTTTAGAGCTTGTGAATGGTTTGGGGTAGTATTGCAAGCCTTTGAGGATGAGAGGTTGTTTGCTAAATATGATAAGTGGGCATTATGGGTAGCAAGAAGATGGTTAGAGCCCCTTTAGGAATATGGTATGAATATGCATTAGCTTTCCTCATGCAGATTTATAATCTGCCGTTTTTGACCACTCGGCCTTTTGTAGGCAAATAGAATGGCAGTTTCTTTTTCCAAACTGGCTAAAAAAGAACTCACTTACTCAACGGCTGACAAAAGGGCTTACCCTACGACTATTGTCTTTTACTTGCTTGAAGGAGATTTAAAAGGCTTACTTCCCTGGGGAAACACTCCTATTACCAGGGAGTACTAATACATCTACAGGGAATAAAAACACCACAAGTTCCATATGCGACACTCAATTATGTTTTCATTCCTAACCTTGGGACTACGTAAAAATACTCACTCTCACAAAAGGTGTTCATGTATGATGACTCATACCATAGGCTTTCCCCATTACTCATGACTCCGACTTTCAACTAATTGGACTAGGATCACTTCAGGACTTTCTTGGCTTGTAGCTGTAACACCCTACGTCTTACAATACTAGTATTATGCAAATGAAAAATGATATGACTTTGTTAAACTAGTGCCAATTTTTTAAAGTGCTTGAATCTAATATTAGAGGGAGATATGTACGTCTAACACTGAAGAGGGTCGAGTGTATATAAGTTTTAAGTCAAATTGAGCAGACATAACCTTAAACGAGGTGAAGAAGTGAGGTGCTTGTAGGTCTTAGGAAGCTAGCAGGTGAGTCATATTAAATCCCAATTGACTATGTTACTTCAGCGAATCAGGCCTTGGGTCTGCTAGGCTATTAAGAGCTCGAGGGACGCATATAGGATTCATAGTCACTATTATTCAGGACAGACTTACAACTGTGGAAGCTCACATCATTTATTTTGAGTTACAGGTCCAACAGAGCCTAGGCACAGAATGGCCAGCAAATGTTACAGCCTTATAGACAGAGATCCAGCAGATCTAGTCCAATATGATAGTAGCTTTGGCCGTACTGGTGGCATTCCGGCCGACTTCGCCCCCAGTGCTGGTGGTAGAATTGTTTGCTCCTAAGAAGCCTCTCACAACCTTCCCACGGGAAAAGGCCCTACCCTAATGATGATCCAGATATAGTGAGCTTACATACGGGGCTGATGGAGGAGCAAGAGCTAGAGCTTGTTGTGATGCAACCGAGGCATGATGAGGAGTTATGGCAGACTCGAGAGCTTGAGAGAGTGAGGGGTGCTAATAAAATGACCCAAAAAGTTCTAAAAGATGTTCCTCAAAAGTGCCCGTAATCGTAATTTCCATATGTGTCAAAATACGTGCATGATATCGAAAATTTAACTTCATATTTATGATCGAGGGGCAAAATTGAATGGGAGATGGGTATAACTTTAGAGAAACTATATCAAAATTTGATTTTTTAAAAATGACGAATTCCAAAGACGATCCGCTCCCCTAGTGCGATGCGGCCACGGCGTGGACCAGTGTTATTTTTTCTCTAGTTTCCTATTTCTATCCAAGGCCTTTGGGTCTTAGGCCTAAGTCTTCCCATGACTAAAAACACCTATACAGTCACTTCTCAATCCCATATCATACAAGACATTCCCTAAAACCCTCTCTAACACTTAGAAAAATATTTCACCCAATGTTCAAGTGTCCCAATCTCATTCCGGATATACGGATTTCATTCAAACTTCAAGTTCTCAATAAATCTTCATCAAGGGAATCTCCACAGTTGAGGTATGTGGATTTCAACCATTGGTCCTTTCATCCGTGATGCCCAACCTTCCTTTTTATATAAATAGCATGTTTCTAAGTGGATTTACTTATAGGTCTTACTTATTATGAATTTGGTTATAAACTATGTTGAGGTTTCTTAAAATTGTGATTATTTATGCATGTTTTGATCCATGAATCTATTATCCATTATGTAATTTTATGAGGGATTTTGATGTAGCTTGCATGAGGATATTAGCAAGTGTTAGTGGGTGGTTTTACATTGGTTTTACTCATATGATTCACTCTTGAATTGCATGATTTTGTACTAGCATTACACACCCGCTAAGTGTTTGATAAAATGTCCGGTTAAGATTTCTTAAGCCGTTGACGGTCTATTGCATGGCTTATCAGTTAAATGACTTTATGATGTTGAACAAAGTGTATGTATGTGTTGATTTCATAAAAAGTATCTATAGTGTTGTAAGTTGACCACACCTAGTTGAGAAGGTGTTATGCCTCAACCACCATGATGGGCGGTGGTACGCCCATCTACTAGTTAGGGGGCATATTCCATAATCAATTTGATGGGGGGTGGTCATGCTCATCTACCATTTGGGGGGTATATTCACTCAATCACTTTGATGGCGGCTGGTAATGCTCATCTACTAATTGAGGGGTAAATTTCTCAATCACTTCCCAAAGGGTGGTTATTCCTTGGATTCAAGTGTTAGTTTCCTCGGTCTATAATGATGGTCTGGTCCTACATATGTAATATGTTCTATATATGCATGTTGTATTTCAAACATCATTTATGCATGCCATATTGTTACTATGTTGATCCATTGCCTACATTTACGCATCTTGCTTATATTGTCAATCTGTTGTTGCATTGAATCCTACATACTTAGTACATTCCAATGTACTAATGCGTACTCTATGCCTACATGATGTTACTATGTTGGAACCGGAGCTCGACTTAAACATGTTCCTCCTCGACGTGGCTAGTGCTATCTTTAAGCTACTTAGGTGAATCCTCCAATTCGAGGATGATATCTCTACTCTTATGTTATGCAAAGACTATCTTTCTCTTATTGTATGCTTTGGACTATGAGGGTGAGCCCGAGAAGTTATCTTGGCCCCAGCTCAATTCTAAGTTTAGAGGTGTTACTGGACAAGTTATATAATAATTCTTTGAGATTGACTCTCTTGACTCTTGTATGTTTTTGAGCTATAAAAGACTCCCTTAGCCCCTTTATCCTTTTTTATGTCCTCTTGTTGTTATTTAATTTCTTGCATGACAAAGGATGTGTAATGATATGCTAAAAATCCTCATTGTTGAACCGTTTTGATCCCTAAAAATCAACCAAAAACCTCTCAAAATCCTCTCTAATCTTAATCAAATTCTCCATCCATTCTCAAGGTTTTCAAGAAGTCTCAAGGAAACCAAGTCAAGACCTACATCCTCCTCTAGATTCAGGAGTCCCAAAACTCATCCAGATCTAAGGATTTCATTCAGGCTTCAAACATTCATTTCAAATCTTCTTCAAGAAACTCTCCAAAGTCAAGGTATGTTGTGTTGAACTATTGGGTTCTTCCACCCATGGTGCCTAAATAGTCTTTTTACTAATATTGCATGATTTAAAGTAGATTTTACATGTGGGTCTTATATATTGAGAAATTTCCTGCATAGTGATTTATGTTCTTGAAACTACGGCTGTTTTAGATTGTTTTGAGCTCTAGATCTAGGATCTAATATTGGATTTGATGAGGGTTTTTGATGTATATATTATGGGGGTGTTGCAAAGTTTTGATTGATGATTTTACAATAGATTTTCTTGCATGATTTCTTCTCTAGATTTCATGGTCTTTAACCTCTATTGCACAATCCCAAGGTGTTTTATAAAATGTTCGAATGTGGTTTCTTGAGAAGTTGAAGGTCCAAAGCATGATATATAATAAAATTCATATTATGATTATTAAAGGAGCTTATATTCATGATGAAATGTATATAATGTGATGCATTAGACCATGCCCAATCTGAGGGGTCTAAAAACCCGAATAACTAAGGGAAGGGATAGTACTTCTCCACTTAGTGTTGGAGCGGCATCATAACTAACTGAAATAGGGGTTAATACTCATCAACCGAGGGAAGAGTTAGTACTTCTCCAACTAGTGATGAGGCGACATCATCATTAATCGAGATGGGGGTTAGTACTCATCAACCGAGGGAAGGGTTAGTACTTCTCCACCTAGGTGATGAGGTGGAATTATGACCAATCGAGGGAAGGGTTAGTACTTTTCTACCTTGGTGATAGGGCGGCATTATCACCAACCGAGTGAAGGGTTAGTATTTCACCACCTAAGTGATGGGGAGACATTATCACTAACCTCAAGGGGTTTATACCTTGAAAATGTAGCTTATTCTATTCTTCACATAGGATATCTTATATGAGCATGAGATATCCAAGAATGTTTTACTTATGCATTTAACATAAATGCCATTTTGCTATATTATGCCTATTGTCTATTGTATTCATTTTGATTATGAAGCTAATCTATTGTTGCATTGCATCCCATATCCTTAGTCCATTCAAAT
>JAABOM020041360.1:0-16487 GCA_011800125.2 Solanum clarkiae
TTGTTGTTATTATTATTTTATTTATTTATTCATTTATTAATCAGATGAGGTTTTTTTCGAAATAGCTTCTTAGTTAATATTGCTGAAGTAACAAATCTTGTATTCCCAAAATTATATTATTATTTTTTTCTTTAAAGAAAAATACACACGTTATATGAATTCATTAATCATTAAAGAATTGTATGTAATTTTATTCGTTATATTCAAAGAATATTTAATTATAAAATTTGAAATCTATACTTGCTTTATAAATTAATGTAACACCCCCATAAAATTATCAAAACGCCCCTAAAACGTAATCATGCGCACAACTTGTCTTCCAAAGCTCCGATTGGAAATCTGAGACCGGATTTGCGAATAGCACGAAAAATCGAGTCGAAAAATGATCACGACCCGATTTAAGAGCGACCAAAACGAAAAATAATTTTAGCTAATTTTCCTCCGAACAGTATCTGTCCATGCCCTTGGCGCGACGCGGAGAGTGCGCGGAGACACACTTAAATTTTTTATTATTTATTTCGATAGGAAATTAAATTTTTGGATTCGCGAAAATATACAGGTTCACGCCCCTAGTGCATCGCAGACCAGTACAAATTTTCTGACTTTTTCTTTTAAATTTCTGGAAGGGTATTTTGGTATTTCCAACATATTTTAATACCCAAAAATATTTTTCTAAACCTAAATTTGTACGAAGGTTTTGAAAAATCCATATTTTCTTCTAACTCTAAGCGTAGAGTCTGAGAGGAGAAGAACGGATAGCGTGAAGAATTCAAGGTTCAAGGTCAAGATTTCCTTGAAGATTCGAACAATCTTCATTCTAGGTACGTAAAAGCTACCCAAAACATAGAATTTTTCTTCCATGTTCCCCAATGTATAAATTAGGTTGATAGTTGATAGTTAATAGGACTTGAGTTGTAATTCTTGAAGAATTTCTTGAAATTTATTTTTAATTTATATATATAATTTTAAATTGATGATCATCATATTTCTAAACAGTCTTTTACATGTATTATTATATGATTTAACTATTTGTTTAACCAATTAATTGAACCATTGTATAATCTCTACATGACTAAGTGTTAAAGACTAAATTGAATGAACCTAGGGATTGATGTCTAGAGCCCGGACTATGTATGTATGCATGATTGTTGTGGTCCAGGTCTTAAGATGAGTGTTTTGATAACTGAGGTTGATGATGTGACTCTCCTTAGAGTCTAAATGAGATGGAACTTTGCCTTGAGAGAACAAATCCTACTCCTGAGTTGATAGATGATGAGATGAAGTAAGTGTTCTTGCTCATAGAGGTTAGGTGGTGGAAATCCTTGATTGATAGATAGTTTTATGAGCAAGTCGAGTCACGGGAGGAGTATTAGCATCGAAATGAGTAAAAGTGAGTCCTACTTGTACTCATTAACTACGTGGTCAGTGTAGGAGAGGATTGGACCGTGAAAGTAAATGTTTTCTTTGCCCTGCAGAGGGCTTGATAGACTTCTTTTGGGATCCCCGATAGACTCGTCCTGTACCACGGTAAGGTACTGAACGGATATGGAAACAAAATCTCTTTATTATTTCATCATCGGCTCATAGGTGGTGGTTGTCGGTTATGGAAACTCCCAGATAGATTTCATGATGATAGTACTCTGATGTTGATGTGATAGTGTGACGTCTTGACGGGTAGTGATGGGATAGAGCCTATTTCTTACTCTAAGTTGAGGATAAGTGATTGATGAGCTATTGTTATTGTATAACGTTTATTTTAGATCATTTTACATACAGTATATTACACGTACTAATGCCCCTTTTGGCGCTGCATCATTTCATGATGTAGAATCTGTAGACAGAGGACTTCAACAGCCTAACCGTTGAGGTTCACGAATTTTCAGACAGAGACTTGGTGAGTCCTCCCTTGCTTTTGGGGGACTTATTTATCCTATATTTATCTTGAGTTATTTTCTTGATTGTGGTACCCATGGCCTGTCGTGGTACCTTCTTAGACTGTAGTTATAGAGGCGTCATATACATAGACATATGATGATTGATGTTTGGGATTCTTTTCCCCCTTTTTTCTTCTTTATACTAAGATTGTTCTTTCGTGTCATATTTTATTTATGATAGACCGAGTTTATTATTGTAGCCAATTGATAGATCATTATTTCTTTGTTATCTTCCGCTATTGAACTGATTGAACGAATGCGATGATACTAGGTGGTCCGTTTAGGGGTTAGCAATAGTCTTAGAGTGCTAGTTACGCCTAGGGTACCCTCCTGGAGCATGACAATTAAATTTGTGTTACTGAGTAATTATTATAACTTAAACTAGAGAAATATTTATTTTTATTTGTTATGAATTTTAATTGTCTTCTTCAATAGAAAATTCTGTGTTAAATGAAAAATATATATTTTTAAAGTATATATTCTAGTTATGTATTACTTTATTTTAGATACATTAAAAATGATGTAACTTAATATAGTATGCTACATAAAGTATATACGTTTTAAATATTATAACTGATAATTAGGTATTAAGTGATACTCTATTTTTTGCGACATCCTCTTAACTAGTATTATTAGAGTAATTGAATATTTTATCCTAAATAAAATTGGTGAAATAATTTTCAATTACTATAAACTATTTAGTTGGTTATATTTGAAGAAAAATGCAATTACAAAACTTTAAATCCACACTTAGTTACTACATCTTTACTAAAATTGTATTATTGAATAATTAATTATAATTTTTAAATAGATAAAAAATATTTATTTTTAGTTATTTGTAGCGTGAAGTCTAATTGTCTCCTTCAATATAGAGAATTATTTGAAGAGATACAATTATTTTGTTAAAGGTATATGCCAATTATACGTTACTCTTTTTGTCCTTTTAGTTGTTTATTACGTTGTTTGATCTTAGGCATATATATACGCCTAATTAGCCAATAATTTTCATAAATAGAGTGAATTCGGAGGACAAATTAATATAGTCTAGGTGTTTGTGTGTCGTTTTCTTTTATTTTGCCGATGTAGGGCCGAGTGTGCCTGTTGGTTGTGTTTCTACAGGATTTTGCATTGATTGGAAAGTTCGGGGTTAAATCCAGACTCGATGGAAGATCATAGCTGGAACTTGGAGGATGAAGATCAGAAGAAGCAACCAAAATACCAAAAATCCACGTGGCAAACCTAGGTATAAGGTTGTGGAAGCTGTAAAATGCAACAAAGGCATGAAACCCAAGGAGGTGCAAGGTCCGCGTCGTGGACCTGTTCAAAAGTGTGCAGAATTGTCCAGTCAGTAAATTAAGTGATAACACAGGAAAACAAGGGATCCATATCGCGGACCTGAGGATCCTACATGGAAAAGTCAAAAAATGAGATCTTTATTATTTCTTTATCTTAGACTTTAGGTTTTATTATTAATTTTTACGCAAGAAGTACTATAGAGGTGATGGAGAACTATTTTCCACCAATTATTCGGTTAGTCTGATCTTTAAATTTTTTTTTGGATGTTTTCTTCTTCATTCATCATGTATTCGATGCCATGAGTGGCTAAGCCTCCATATTCTAGGGTTGTAGCCATAGACTATATGTAGTTCTTAACTTTTGACATCTATGAATGGTTTCTGTCATTTATTCCTATGTTATTTATATCTATACTTCAAAGTCTGACCAACTAGGGAGTAAATTTGTTGTTCACTGTGAATTCGAGAGATGTTGAAGTGGATAGAACACAATAGCATAGGGAGCTTGTTCAATACTAGGAAACTAGGTTGATTCGTGTAAGGAGACCTGTGACAACTACCCTTACACCTTGCTTGATTCGCATACGGGAAGATAGCTTTAACACATTTTTATTGATCTATCTATCCCCGCTCAAAGATGTAGTTAGACAGACAATAACGGTAGGCCGGCAGAGGCGTGCAACCTTGTTCAGGTACATTAAACCCCGTGAATCAATAATTAGAAAACCAGACATAGAGAGATATTGTTAAGACTAGACAGAGTTGTAATGGTTACAATCCTAGAATTGCATCTTTAATTGATATCTTGTGTGAAAGTCATCTTAGTTTATTAGAAGTTATTTCTTTTACGATTTATTTTTCATAAAACAATAATTCTTTTTATGGAAGCACCATAAATGTGATAACCAAGAGATAGTACCAATTACAATCAAATCCCTTGGTTTCGAAAATCCAACTCTTTAATTAGGGTCATTGTATTACTTGTGAGACCGCATACACTTGCGTGTGCTAGGGAAGCAACAAGTTTTTGGCGCAGTTGCCGGTGATTTGAAACGAACTGGTTCATTATCAAAGTTATCTTGTTTTGTGGTGATCCTTACATTTGATCTTAGCGGTGTTTTTGTGCAGTGAACTGAGTTCGAAGCTGGAAGATCAAGACTCTTGTTTTCGTCAATCAAAGAGGAGAGCAGGACTTTTGTTTGAACACCACCAATTGAATTAGTTGAGCTAGAGGATCAAGAGGATACTAAGGTGGAGGTTGATCCTATTGCAGAGAACATGGCAAATAACAACCCACCCGCACCAGTAGCACCGGCTGCCGATGCAGCACCAGCACCTAGGCCAGTAAGGGACGTAGCAATCCTGAGAACTACAAATGTCACGAGCTATTTTGTTAAGCCTGAGCCTGGTGGCTGGTGGGAGCTCAAACAGAACATGGTCTAATTGCTACACTCTACTGGGCAGTTCACCGGGCTTCCTCATGAAGATCCGCAAGTCCACCTTCAGAATTTTCTTGAGATCGCTGATACTTTCATTCCCACGGGGGTGAATTGTGACTACATGATGATGACATTGTTTCCCTTTTCAGTGTTGGGGTAAGCCCAGAGGTGGTTATAAATTGAGCCACCGAACTCCATAGCATCATGGGATGATTTGGCCTGAAAGTTTCTCACCAGATTCTTCTCCTCAGGCAAGACAGCTAAGTCACGAAGTGAGATCCTAAGCTTCAAGCAGAGGGTTGGTGAGAATCTATACCAAGCATTGGATAGGTTCAAAACTCTATTGATAAACTGCCCACACCATTGCCAAGCTAATGAGTTATTGGTCCACACCTTCATTGAAGGGTTGGAACCCAATACCAAGATTCTTCTTGATTCAGCTGCAGGGGGTCAAGCGTTGGAGAAGACGTATGATGAGTTATATGCTCTTCTAATAGGAATTGCTTAGGGCAACCCATAATGGAATGGAGGATCCAGCAGACCAACAGTGTAGAAACAAGCTGTGGTCTTGGAGATAAATGCTATAACCAGCCTGCAGGCCTAAATGGCAGTGATGCAGAACATGATAACCACGAACTTCAACAACCTGGTTTGGGTCTAAAACAGCAGGTTCCATTGTCAGCAAGTCAGCCCACAACTATGTATTGCAGCTAGCCGATCGGCCATTGGTAAGGCCAGATGGAGTGATGGAGGATGTCTTAGTCTAAGTGAGGTCAATCATCTTCCCCATAGATTTTGTCATCCTAGATTTTGAGCCAGACCCGGAGGTTCCATCATACTCGGGTGCCCATTCTTGGCCACAGGAGGGGCATTGATAGATGTTGCAGCAGGGCGGCTTACCATGTGAGCCCATGACAAGGTAGAAGTGTTTGATGTCTACAAGGCAATGAAGCTACCAGCTGCGTATGAGGATCTAGCACCTATCACAGTTATACACACTGCAGTGGCTGTGAGTTAGGTTGAGATTAAAGACCCACTACCCAGGGTACTGCTAAATCAAGGACTAATGGATGATGTTGAGGCCCGAGAGATTGAAAGTGTGTTGAATGCTCACAAGTGAGTATGTTGAAAAAGATAAATGAACCATTGAACAGGGTGTTGGGACCACCTCCCGAACCCTCAGTGGAAGAAGCTCCTAAGTTGGAGTTGAAGCAGCTACCATCACATATCAGGTATGAGTTTCTTGGCAAAAATAATACATCACCTGTAATCTTGTCTGCTTCATTGATGGCAGCCCAGGTAGAAGCAATTATTGCGGTGTTGAAAAAGTGAAAGAGAGCCATGGGGTAGCAGATGTATGACATCCATGGCATCAGCCCAGCCCTTTGCATGCAAAGAATATTCAAGGAGGAGGGTCACAAGCCGATGGCTCAACCGCGGAGGAGGCTTAACCCAATCATGAAGGAGGTAGTGTAGAAGGAGGTTATAACGTGGTTGGATGCAGGTATTATCTTTCCCATATCAGACAGCAAATGGGTAAGCCCTATATAATTTGTCCCCAAGAAGGGAGGGATAACAGTTATCACCAATGAGAAGAACGAGTTGATTCTAACAAGGATGGTGATGAGGTGGTAAATCTGCATAGACTATAGGAAATCGAATAATACCACTAGGAAAGACCATTACCCTGTGCCTTTCATCGAAAGACCATTACCCCGTGCCTTTCATCGACCAAATGTTGGATAGACTAGTTGAGCATGAGTACTATTGCTTCCTGGATGGATACTCAGGGTACAACCAGATCACTATTGCACCCGAAGACCATGAAAAGACAACTTTCACTTGCCCATACAGGACATATGCCTTCAAGCGCATACCCTTTGGGTTGTGCAATGCACCAGCCACATTCCAAAGGTGCATGTTGACGATCTTACATGATATGGTAGAGAACTTTGTGGAGGTATTCATGGACGATTTCTCTGTCTTCGGGGAATCATTTGAGAGTTGCTTGCAGAATTTGGACAGAGTGCTAGCTAGATTTTGGGAGACTAACCTCGTTCTTAATTAGGAGAAACGTCACTTCCTAGTTAAGGAGGGGATAGTCTTATGCCACAAAGTGTCCAAGAAGGGGTTGGAAGTAGACAGAGCAAAGATAGAGGTGATCAACAAGCTGCCACCACCGATGTCGGTCAAGGGAGTCAGGAGCTTTCTGGGACATGTGAGGTTCTACCACAATTTTATTAAAGACTTCTCAAAGATCGCGAAGCCGTTTTGTGCCCTATTGGAGAAAGAGGTATCATTTCACTTTAATGAATCTTGTTTGCAGGCGTTGGAAACATTGAAGAAAATGTTGGTGTAGGCTCCGATCTTGGTAGCACCTGATTGGGGTATCCTGTTCGAGCTAATGTATGATGCCAATGACACAGCAGTGGGGGTGGTACTGGGGCAGTGCAGAGATAAAGTTTTTCACTCCTTATTCTATGCTAGCAAGACCTTGGATGCAGCATAGAGCAACTATACAGTTACTGAGAAGGATATGCTGGCACTGGTGTATGCGTTTTATAAATTCAGAGCTTATTTGGTCGGGACCCAAGTGGTGGTGTTCATAGACCACGTGGCAGTGAAGTATTTATTCAAACAAAAGGATGCCAAGATGCGCATGATCAGGTAGATCTTATTGCTCCAAGAGTTTGACATCGAGATCAAAGATCAGAAGGGGAGTGAAAACTAGGTTGCTGATCATCTATCTCGTTTGGAGACTGATGCTCACATAGGTAAGCAAATACAAATCAAAGAAGAGTTTCCAGACGAGCAACTATTAGCCATTGAGATGGAACAATTACCGTGGTAATGCTGATATTGTAACCTATTTAGTAAGTGGTGTATTCCCACCTGATGCAACATATCAACAGAAGAAGAGGCTAGCTCACGATGCAAAGGCATATGTCGGGGATGAGCCGTACTTATTCAGGCAGGGAGCTGAGTGCATGGTAAGGAGGTGTGTTCCAGAGGTAGAGATGAAGCAGATTCTAGAGGGATGTCAGGCCTCTCCATTTGGGGGCCATCACAGTGGTGGTCGAACAGCGCACAAGGTATTGCAGTCTGGCTTCTTTTGGACCACCCTATTTAAAGATGTTGCTCAATTCTCCAGGGCTTGTGATGCTTGCCAAAAGATAGGTGCTATATCTTGGAGACATGAGATGCCCTTAAGCAATATTTTAGAAGTGGAGATCTTTGATGTTTGGGGCATTGATTTCATAGGGACATTCCCACCATCATTCAGTTGCCACTATATTCTGGTAGTTGTGGATTACGTTTCCAAATGGGTAGAAGCAGCAGGCCTTCCAACCAATGACACAAAAGTGGTAAGCAAGTTCCTCTGAAAGAACATCTTCACACGGTTTAGTACTCCAAGGGCCATTATCAGTGGTGGCGGTACCCATTTTTTAAACCAAACTCTGAAGAATTTTCTAGCAAAGTATGGGATACGACACAAGGTGGCACAACATACCACCCGCAAACCAGCAGGCGAGTGGAGGTATCCAACCGAGAAGTGAAGTAGATACTGCAAAAGACCGTGAATGCCACCCAGAAGTATTGGGCAAAAAAGCTAGATGAAGCACTGTGGGCATATTGGACTGCCTACAAGACCCCAATCGGAACCTCTCTGTAAAGGCTGGTGTATGGCAAGGCCTGTCATTTGCCCGTACAGCTCGAGCATCAGGCATATTGGGGATTAAGAAGCTGAATCTTGATCCTGAGCTTGCTGGAAGGAAGAGACTTGAGCAATCAGAGGAGTTAGATGAATTTCGGCTCCAATCTTACAAGAATTCTAAGCTCTACAAGGAGCGGACAAAGAAGTGGTACAACCGGCACATAATCAAGTGGAACTTTGAGCCGGGCCAACAGGTATTGCTATTTAACTCACGTCTTAAACTGTTTCCAGGGAAATTGTGGTTCAAATGGAGTGGACCATATGTTGTGGTAGCAACCACACCCCCTGGTGTAGTGGAGCTAAAGGATTTGACAACGAACCAAACTTTTTGGTGAATAGTCAACGAGTCAAGCACTACTATGGTGTAGATGCAAATCAAACAGTGGAAGTCATTGAGTTGGCCAAAGATGAATGAGCATAGTATGCATTATGCCGTGAAGTTAAATTAGGCGTTGCGCAGGAGGAAACCGGTGGTGAGGTAACGTAGGTGTGGTTATTTTTCTTTCTAAAGAATACAAACAAATCCCTTACTAAAAGTGAGAAAATTTTGCATAAGTACAGATCTGTAATGCCTCCGTATCGCAGACATTGCACACTTTTGTGTAAATTCTTCAGTCTTCAATTCCCTACAATCCATTGGGAATTCTTTGTTTTTACTTGGTCTAATCCATTGTTTTAGTATTTTGAAGTATGTCCAGGTGTTCAGGAAATTTTTGGGGGATCAGAGCTAAACAATTGCATCTTAAGGAAGCTCAAAATAGTGAACATACATGATGGTACTGCGACATGGATCCATCGCGGAGGCCCACTGTTTCTGCACATATGTAAGTAAATTTTCAAAGTGTAAATTTGTGTTCTCTCTGCGAAGCGGATGGAACGCGGATGCACACTAGTTCTGCACTCAGAAAAAACAGTGAGCATACACGATGGTACCGTGTTGCAGACCCATCGCGAATACCTACTATTTCTGCATAAAGGAAAAAATTTGCATAAGTGTAAGTCTGCATTCTCTCAGCGACGTGGAGGGGACCCAGAG
Organism: Solanum clarkiae; assembly: GCA_011800125.2. Lineage (NCBI taxonomy): Eukaryota > Viridiplantae > Streptophyta > Magnoliopsida > Solanales > Solanaceae > Solanum > Solanum clarkiae. The sequence continues at coordinate 9,420 of JAABOM020041360.1, forward strand.
ATGTGTTATTTTTCCTGAAGTCAGACGTGGCGCCACCCCCTTTAATTCCCAAAAACATTTTTATTTCCCCTATTTTAATGTACATACCCTCTCCAAACCCTTATTTTTCCTCCATTCACCATTCGTTCTCTCTTTCTTCTTCCCTCGTTCCACATACTTTCAAACTCCAGCGCGTTGCACCTCACATGGGTCGTACCACAACTGCACGAATTTCATTCTCCTCAACAGGTATGTCTTCTATGCTTCATTTCTACTTCTTTCCAAGGTGTCAAGGTAGATATTTATCATGAGATCAGAGTGAATTTGAAGTGAATTTCTTGAGTTATGGATGATTTTCGACTAAATGTTTTGTGGGTAGGCATTATTAGTTGACACTTGTATGCCTATGCGTAAAATTGGTATTTGATTATGTGGGTGCAAACCCTACGTCGAAATTGTTCCTTAAATTGGGGAAAGTTTTTGGGGTTTATGTGTTCTTCCCTATGCCTTGTGTTCAAATGGTTGTTTGTACGTTGGCTTGTGTCAATTATTTGAGTGTGGGGTTGAAATTGTACATTGAGATAAGGGGTTGTTCTTGTAATTGTCGAAATAGGGGATGATTGGGGGTCTTTGGGGGATTATGTTCTCGTGATGAAGCAGTAAGGGGTGTTTTACACCATAAATTGCTAGTTTTCATGTTGGGGTTTGCATATTATTTTGGGGGGAAGGTGAATTGATATCCATTCATGTATGCATGTTTGTGTTCTTCCCATGCTTTTGGGCTTAATTTTTCGCTTTTGTGTGGATTTATGCCATAATTTAAGTGTGGGGTTGAATAAATCACCTTGCGGGCTTGACTGGGTTGTAGAATCACGTGGGAGGTATTGAAGTTGCGAAAGTATGTATCCCGTATGACTTGGGGAAGTCTGAGTACCCTCGCCACATGAGGATGAGTGTAAGTGTGGGGTCCCAGATTTTGAAGTAAAAACTAACTTTGCACTTTTATTTTGCAGGTAATATGTCTTTAAGTGCACGACGAGGTGGATCTTCAAGCAGGCCAAGAGCTACCAATATAAGGAAACGACCACGAGATACCCTGGATGTGCCCAAGGACACTAGGAGTCAGAAACCTCAATACGGGGCCAATGTTGTCGACAGATAGGGAAGAAGGTGGTACAAGTCTCATGATGAGACAAAGTACTATCCTGATGTTCCTATTGACGCAGAGTCCCTTTGAGACGAGTTCCCCCAAATTCTAAATTGTTGCAATCAATTGAGTTTGGGGTTCTTGTTCCAACCACCTAGGCCTTGCAATCTGAGCTTGGTTAGGGAATTTTACGCCAACATGAGCAAAGAACCACGGTTCCAAACGATGTTAGTTCGTTGATTAGAGGTCAACTTCTCACCATTGGCGATCAACCGAATCCTAGGCACCCCTGAAGAGGCCTCAGCAGGAGCTTTGAATGAGTTGTGCCTTTGTCTACCGTATTAAGACATCAGGAACACTATTTTTGGGCGTAGGTGCACGACGAGATGGGTCTGACATGCTGAGTGGAGCTATCACCTCTCTTTTCCTTTTGCTCACATGTCCAGGAGGCTAGAGTCATGGTGACGATAATGATGCACTCTTTCTTGTCAGGGCAACACTTCACCAATGTGACAAGAGATAGAGTGTGCCTCACGTATGCAATCATGAGGGCCATGCAGCTGAACTATGGGGCAATCTTCAGACTAGCAATACGGAAGGCCAAGACCCATAAGGGTCGCAGGTATGCCTTTGGGGCCTTTATTAATGCTTTGTGTCATGCTGCAGGTATCTCCGAAGAGGAGGCAAGCTACTGCCCAGTCATTCAGGCCCTCCCCTCTTTGTTTCCACTAACATTAAGGGGCCTGACATGCACACAGGCCCAGTCCTGACTACAGCAGAGAGGGTCTACCGGGACGAGTTAATTATGGGTCGCATGTACGTCCTAGAGATGCTGACATATCGAACTAGCGGCCGACCTTCCACGAGAAAGGAATTATAGGAGGTTGAGGTGGAATACCCGCTAAACGATCATGCTAAAGTCGTGCTACATAGTGGACCCCGGTTAACTGAGCCAGTGGATGATGACATTCCTACGAACCTAGGGGAGGAGCACGAGGACGAAAATGATGAGGAGGCTAAGGAAGACGACATAGCTGATGCGCCTCCGGTGTATGTAGGTGGTGAGCCCATCCTACCAGGTCCTGGTGATGCCTGAGCACCGTAGTTCCCACCTTGCAGGTTATTTATGGTTAGCACTGAGGGCAATGCTAAGTTTAAGTGTGGGGTGGGAATTCCTTTGTCTGTGATATTGCTTCTACTATTCTACTATTGGCTTGTATTAAGACCAGCTTTATTTATGTTTGTGTTTATGTCTGTACATCTTATTGTAGGGGTGAACATCTCTTAATTATGTTGGGTCTGTAAATACTAGTTATCTACTACTTTGATGCATGGATTCTATGGTGATGATGTTTTGTGATGCATCTAGTGTTAGTAGTGTATGTTTGTTGATATTAGCTGTGTTAGTCATAGTTGAGTAATGGGGATCCTATGCTGGATGGATGACGATCGTCCTAAGGTAATTTGTCAAAATTGAGTCCATATAGAGTAAGGTAGTGTGTGAACGAACATCGAGCACGAACCGTTGAACATAGTAAAGGGTGGTTGCTTGAGCTTTGTGAATCACAATTGTATGCATGCTAATAATGAATTCATGTGAATATCACAATAGGAACTCTAGTGCTAACCCTAGGATGAAAATGTGTCATAAGTGAGTGAGCCAAATGTGAGGGGTTCGAGAACTTGTCTGGTATATAGAGTAGACTTGAGAGGAATCGGAAATAGAGGAAAGGATCTAGGCATTTTGTTGATAGACGGAAACAATCCTAGTCAGCCTTGTTAAGCCTTAACCTATTCTTTGACTAACCACATTTCGAGCTAATCTCCTTTTCTTAATGAATTACCTGATTTTGATCCTAATTCCTTAGTGCTTGAGCACGGTGAATAAGAAAAGAGGGAACTGGAGTGGACACCGAGAGTATGTGAAATAAGAAAGTGTAAAGTAGACTTGAAACAAAAAAAAAAGGAGAGAGAAGCTAGTTAGAAAGAGTCACCAAAAATAGTAGGGATCCGCGTTGCTTCCGCGTCGCGGAGCAATCGCAGATGCACACTATTGTGGGCCCAAAATATGACAGTTAATACAGTGCTGGTCCGCGATGCCTCCGCATCGCGGATTCATCGCGGATGCATATTGGAATGAAAAAATAATAATTTTCCCTTTGCTTAGTCATTGTTTGTTTAGGGTGTCCGTGTGTTTGTAAGGAGTTTATTGGTGGTCAGATTAAATAAATAGGAGTACTCACAACTTTAATTCAAGAAGGATTGTGAGGCCAAAGGCCATGAGAAGAGGTGAAAGAGCGCATGGAAATTGAACTGTGTCAACCATATCCATAAATGTATCTCACCTACCTGCAGCCTACATTACAATCAAATAAAGACCTACATGATTTTCTAAGGAAAATTTCAACTAGGTCTACGTTTACATTAAGTGCAAGCTTATGAAATCTTGAAGCAATTTGAAACATCTTTTCGGAGAATGAGAGTTGTTTGTGTATCCATTCTTGATCTTCGAACTAGATTTGTAGTGGTGTACATGGGTAATTTTTCTTGGTGAGGGCACATAATCATTCAGGGTTACGAACTAGATGAACTATTAGAGAATCTGCATGAGTCCGCATGTATACATGAGTGCTTGTAACAATTAGTTTTCGCCTGGGACACAAAAAGTTGTTCACTATGTTTTATCTATCACATGATATTGGTTGCACATACTACTGTAGGGAATCTCATGCATGTGCAGTGATTTGCTCGAGGATAAACAAAATTCTAAGTGTGGGGTGGTGATCGTAGGCGTATTTATACGCCTAATTAGCCAATAATGCCCATAAATAGAGTGAATTCGGAGGACAAATTAATAGAGTCTAGGTGCTTGTATGCCGTTTTCTCTTATTTTGCCGATGTAGGGTCAAGTGCACCTGTTAGTTGTATTTCTACTGGATTTTTCGTTGATTGGAAAGTTCAGGGTTAAACTCGGACTCGATAGAAGAGCACAACCCAGAACTTGGAGGATGAAGATCAGAAGAAGCAACCAAAAGACCAAAAATACACGTGGCAAACCTAGGTACAAAGTTGTGGAAGCTGTAAAATGCAAAAAAGGCATGAAACCCAACCAGGTGCAAGGTCCGCGTCACGGACCTGTTCAAAAGTGTGCAGAATTATCCAGTTAGTAAATTAAGTGACAACACAGGAAAACAAGGGGTCCGCGTCATGGACCCAATGCGAAAAAGTCAAAAAATGAGATCTTTATTATTTTTTTATCTTAGACTTTAGGTTTTAGTATTGGTTTTTACGCAAGAAGTACTGTAGAGGCGACGGAGAACTGTTTTCCACTAATTATTTGGTTAGTTTGATCTTTAGATTTTGATTTTAGATGTTTTCCTCTTCATTCATGTTGTATTCCATGTCCATGAGTGGTTAAGCCTCCATATTCTGGGATTGTAGCCATAGTCTATGTGTAGTTCTTAACTTTTATCATCGATGAATGGTTTCTATTGATTATTCTTATATTATTTATATCTATACTTCAAAGTCTGGCCAACTAGGGAGTAAATTTGTTGTTCACTCTGGATTGGAGAGATGTTGGAGTGGATAGAATACAATAGCATAGGGAGCTAATTCAATACTAGGAAATTAGGTTGATTCGTGTAAGGGAGACCTGTGACAACTACCCTTACACCTTGCTTGGTTCACATATGGGAAAGGGGTTTAATGCATTTTTATTTGTCTGTCTATCGCCGCTCAACGATGTAATTAGGCAGTCAATAACGGTAGGCCGGCAGAGGCGTGCAACCCTGTTCAGGTACATTAAACCCCGTGAGTCAATAATCAGGAAACCAGACGTAGAGAGATATTGTTAAGACTAGACAGAGTCATAACAGTTACAATCCTGGAATTGCATCTTTAATTGATATCTTGTGTGAAAGTCATCTTAGTTTATTAGAAGTTATTTCTTTTATAATTTATTTTTCATAAAATAATAATTCTTTTTATGGAAGCACCATAAATGTGATAAACAAGAGAGAGTACTAATTACAATCAAATCCCTTAGGTTCGACAACCCGACTCTTTAATTAGGGCCACTGTATTACTTGTGAGACCGCGTACACTTGTGTGTGCTAGGGAAACAACATTGTTTGAGAGTCAAATTGAGTAATTTTTAAAGATAAATTAGTTTATATAATTTGATATTTTAAAACAAAAATTGAGATATTTAAAAACTCTATGAAAAGTATTATAAAATGAAATTTTTATCATATAATATGATTTAAAAATACATATTAAAATGTTAGTCAAAATTTTTATATTGTTTACTCCTAAAAAAATTATGACAACTAAATAGAAATAGAGGAGTATTATATAAAATTTAATGTGTATTCAAAGCATATTATAAATATATGAGTTGGGACGGTTAGTTATGAATGTTTTTTTTTTGGTGGGGTGAGATGCAGCATGGGTGGAGGGATGTATATGATGCAAACATAATTAGTATTGTATTTGTAATAGAATAAATATTATGTAAAAGTAAAATAAAAAAAATTAAAACTAAAGTATATATCCTTTTTTCAATTAACAAAATATTGTTTGTTTTTTAAAATTTAATTGTATATTTTTTTAAAAACAAAAAGTAAAATAAAATGTATATTGAAATTTTTCCATCTTTCTTTGTTTAGTATTTCTCAGAGTTTGGGGTATAAGAAAGGGCCACTTTTTGGTTTACGAGAAAAAGCTATTGGGGAAATAAATGAAAAAACAAAATTACAGTTTAATGAAATTCTTATCAAAAGGTTAGGATGATCTTTTACAAGTGTGGCCATTTTGTGGCCGAATTTTTGTGGTCATTTAGCATTATCCTTTAAAAACTATTCTTTTAGAAGATATTAAATAGTTAGAAACTCCATTAAATGAACGATAATATATTAAAAAAGTCTCAATAATATTTTTGAAATTTGAACAATTTACTTAATTTTGATTACAAAAAAATTCTAATAATTCACTTAATATGAACGGAAGAGAGTAGTATTCTTTTCAAAATCTTTATGTGTAAAAAAAGAGTTTGTTACTTTTAATAGTACATTTTAACCACTTGCAATATATATACTAGTTTATATCGTACGTGCGTTGCACGTGTGTGTCACATCAATATTATTAAATTGAATAATATAAATATTTGAAAATCCTTAATACTGTAATAAGAGTATACTTTTTTTTCTTAATGGCCACAGGGTTCTTGATTCAAATAAGGAAGACATAAAAGTCTATCAAATAAGGAAGATTTAGGAGTCTTCCACGGTTAGTAAGTCTTTATTTTAGCATTTCTTTCCATATAGTTTAGAAGTTAATATTATAAATATAATTTACCAATAGAAAATTTGGATTAGCATTATTACCATATATTTATGATGTAATAAACTGTCTAGTAGCAATTTTTTGTCCCACTTTATAACATGATTGTTAAAAGGTTTAACATTAACTTTTGTGCATTGTTAAAAAAGCTAATGGTTAACGACTAAAATATATATATAATGTTAAGATATACAAAAAATAATATTACCTCTTCGTCAACAAATGTTAAAGTTTTTGAGTGCCTTTATCAGTGCCCCTTTTATATTATTTTATTAGTCCATTTTATTATGCCTGTAAGAATCGTATCCTTTTAAGTTATTAATTGGCACAACTTCATTGATCAAGTCCTCAAAATCCATTGCAAGGTTGTTTAAAATAAATTGTTGATAAAAAAAAAGGTATATAAATTTACAAAAAAAATAAATTATTACATGAACAAATATTTCCTTACTTAAGATATTACTTACCTGAATAGATAAAACTTGTGAATAGACAGAGATGTTAGTTACAACAACATTACCTCAATGCCTCAAAGGCTCCCGCCCATTGCGGGGTAAGGGGGGTCGGATGTACGCAGCCTGACCCCTATGTTTAAAAAC